>CM076575.1:136749948-136822448 GCA_034641835.2 Pinus albicaulis
CATGGCAGTTTGATTCGATAGGGATGACAAACATGGGTTGTTAAAAATTTTTTTTAAGCAATTAATGGTCATAGAGTTCTTTTTTATTACCAACTATACTAAAAAATAAAATATCCCTATTATTACTCAAAATGATGTAATACTAATTGAATTAGATCTCTAGTTCAAGTATCGAAGTCTAGCTAGGTGGCAGACCTTTGTAACAAAGATCTAACTCTACAAATGAGGGGTTTTATTGAATTTGAGGGGGATTTGATGAAGGTAGAAGAGAGGACTATTATGTAATTTTTTTTCACCGAGATAATATACAGTTGTAGAAATGTTTTTAAGACCCGAGATTTCTTTTAAGCTTATGTGTCTATGTTTTCTTCCATTCCTGATATTATCATCAACTTCATATTCTCATGATTAGCTAGAATCCATAGTATTATGCTCCAACTTTGTTCATGTGTTATGTGTTATGTGTATGTCGTAAAAAGTTATATTTTAAACTTAATTGCCTTAGCTTCCATGAAATACATTTTCTTGTGACTGAAGTCCCATAGATGACTCCATGCCCAATGGCAGCCTTTCATACATCTTCCACCTACAAACTAACGTAAAAAACCAAAAGATTAACCCATCTGTAATATAAAATTCATCTTGAGTAGTCATTTGTTTTCTTTGAGAGATCCATGTCTCACTGGAAGGGCCAAATTTAAGTCCAAATTGGTTTTAAATAGTTACATTAGGTTTACCATTAAGCAACCCAATTGGTCCCAACCTAGTGATAACATTTTGGTGCGTCTGATGGGATCCAAAAAGCTCCACTTCCCATATTTTCTTTGGGTCTCTTCATGTTGATTCTTGAGGGTAACAGGAAATCGGAGTTTTATTTTGAAGGTTGTGATATTACCCAGGCAACTCCAATCTCAAAATATACATAATATCAAAGCTTCATGGTGACTCCACTTCTTGAAGATTAGTAGCTTGAAGAAGTTCTAAGATGAGTTCTACTACAAGAATAAATCCCAGGTATGCTCTTATGGGTCGATCTCACATTTATGGTTTTCCAAATTCTATGCCTTGTGTTGATTGTCAACCCATCTTCCCATGTGTTAGCCACCTATGAAATTTTTGGCAAGAAAACAGGTGGCTAAATTGTTTATGAGCCTTCAAGAGATACATTTCCCATGAAAATCTCTCATCCTTTAAGCCTCTGTGTGTCCACTACCTTTTTAAAGATCCTAACTGCTATATCCATCCCAAAAAGTCTCACTGATTGCAAAAAAATTGTGCTCCAAAAGGCCTTCATTTTCCCCTTTTAGCCCTGCAGAATTCTTCATTTCACCCCATTCCCTCTTTTTCAAAGCCTCCTTTTCACCCCAAAATCCCCTCCCTTATTCCTTCTAAATTATCCCAAAATCCCCTCTAAACCATACACACATCTCGGGTGTGGTTCAATTTCCCCTTATTTCCCCTATCGTCACCCTTTCCTACCCTCAAATTGCATTAAAATGGGCCAAAAACCCACTTTTTTCCACATTATGTGGGCTTAGCACCTTTTGGCCCTAACCCCCTCCCCCTTTTTCCACCACGTGACCTAGTGCCAAGACCAGGCGCCAAGGTAGAAGGCGCTCATCACAAATGTATATCGAGAGAATTTCTGGCCGTCGATCTGTTTAGATCAGACAGTTTTCACAGGTCAGCGCCACGCAGTGGCCCAGTCTGTTTTCCCCGCCTTGATCACACATCCACCATTCATTTACCCGTCGATCCGACGGTTCGAAGTTTATCTGCTCGATGGTCCCCATGCCAGCACGCCCTGTTAAAAAATCGGCTTGCTTTTATCGCACCGCCTTCTAAGGGCTAGTGGTATTTTTTATTTCGCAGAGATTCCACTCGCCGCCTAACGCGTGGCACCGGCACTGTTTGAAAACCGCCCCCCCATCGTGCGTTATCGTTCGGCAGAAAAATCGGCACGATATGCTCGTGCACCGTCCAATCCAGAGCTACCCATCCAATGGTGACGGCTCCACGAAGTTGCACGGGGGATAGCCCAAGGCAATCATACCCCTGGCCCACCATCCGTCACCCTTCACGCATTTTCAGCTGTCGATATCCTCCCAAGATCGGACGGTCCAGATTAACTGCATGTCCCGCCGTTGACCGATCCCGCCACATCATCCATTCCACGTGTGTTCATCGCTTTATCGTTCGTCCCCCTTTATAATTCATTCAAAGGTCAAAATGTTGATATTTTACGTTAATTTTCCACCTCACAGTCCTCTAAAGCATTCCCCGTCGATCCACTGTGTTCCTCCATGAAATCCTCTGCATTCATCATGCCACGTCACCATTCCTTGCATTCATCCATGCCACCCTCCCCATGCATGTTTTTCCTTAATTTTTTTTCGTGTTTTGGAGGGTTATAGGCGGCAAAAAACTATCATGATTCATATTCACTATTATGGTGGCACAATGCAAGGAAGAAGCTGAATTTAAAGCCTGATATTACAGGAAAATTTTGAGGAAGGTGTTTGCAATATTAATTTCATCAAAGGACAGAGTTCAAGCTCTGTAGAACCTCTCTGGCGCCATTAACGCACTGATTTCGCAATCAGAGGAAATCATAGAAGCAACGATGGGTGTCAGTGAAAGATCAGAGAGTTAAGGCATATAATTGAAGATCATAAGCCTTAACTAAACAATTAGAGGAAAAATACCGGGTCAAAGACTGCGAAGATTGATTAGAAGGTCCTAGGGAACGTAAAACAACGCCAACAGGGTTTCACCATCAGCAGAATGTTCTTTTCCATGAAAGGACGAAGTGCCCATGCAGTTTTCATTCTATGCCGTGTTCTAGACGAATTTTCTACCCTGACAATAGTCCTGATGCTATCAAAGCATTTGATATGAAGTATGGTAGACTTCAAATTCATTTATTTACCTTTTTTTTAATTCACCGAAGTACTATAGAGTACTGCAGCCAAAGTACATCAAAGACATACCGGAGTAAATGGGAGCCTGGAGAAGAACACTCTTTCACCCAAAGAGTGCCATAGATAAACGCACAGAATTTAAACAGAATGGGCTTCGGCCCTCTTTCTTTTCTGAGTTTTAATGCTTCATTTAGTCTTTCACCTACCTCCTCTGCTCTTTTCAGCTATAAAATTCATGAAGGAACTCATTTTAAAGGTTGTTGTTGATTAGTTATTAGAGAATTACAAGCTGTTTCTTTTGAGACATAGTCTCTGTGTAAAGTTGTAAGATAGGCTGAGGAAGATGTTTTCAGACTGAATATCCAGCTATTGGTAATGTTGTACTTGATTGGTATTTCTCTTTAATATGACAATTACATTTCTTTGGATCCTGATCTAAAGCAGCGATGATCTTTTTCTATCTCTGTATTTGTTTTTAACTTGCAGTTCATTTCATTTCATTTCTACTGGCTCGCATCAGAAATCTGGCATGGGATTTACCCTTGTTAGGTACCCTATGTTTCTGCTCTCCTTGCCTTTAATGTTTTCTACTAAATGTGTTATCTAAGGGTTGATTTCAGTTAATTTAACCAGTGTAGTGGATGTCATTTCCTGCTAGTTGATGTATGAATTAATGAATCTGTTCCTAGAAGTTCTTGTTAGGATTTAATTGAAAGAATTGGGAACACTGGGAGGTCTAGAACTCTGTCTCTATCTCACTACGATCCTTTTCAATTAATTGAAGCTTTAGAAGATCCCTCAAGCTAGAGGCTGAAGCATTAAGAGTTCAAAGTCTCTCTCTGATCTCAGGTCTTTAAACTTTGTGTTCTAAACCTTTAATGTTTCTTGTCTGAAGAGTTAGCCTTTGGTTTTTAGATCACAGGTGTTCAAAGGAATGTCTTGTCCTTGGATCCGATCTCTGAATGTCACCTTGGAGGATTCCTTGCTTTCACCCTTCTCTCTTACCATTTCATGCCACACAATCATCTTTAAGATCCAATACTTTAGATGAATAGCCCAACTGAAAGCCTGCACATTGAATAGCAAGTAAACCCTTTCCTGACTCCATTTCCCAATGGTCTTGAATGTTCCCTGGAGTATCTCTCCTTTGCCTAAAATCCTCTTTGTTCAATATTGTCTTATATTGAACCCTTCTATCCTGATTCCTAGCAACCAAACATACAATCAAACAAACAAACTGAGCCTTATAACTAGCCTAATATCTCAACACTGAGCTTCAAAGACATAAAACCCTTTCTTATATAGAGATATCCCTCTTTGGACCCAGGAGGGCTAGATCCTAAGGTCTGAAAGTGGTTCTGATGTTGTCTCATCTTTTGGTATTTCCAATCTAGCCAAAACATGGGACCCCCAACACCATGTTCAAAGATGAAAAATAAGGATTTTGTTAGTCTGCATTTGGTTAAATTCCATAAACATGTATGTAGACTGAGCATTGAGTTTCCTGAGGATTGTCTCATGAAGATGTTTATGGATACCCTAGAAGAAAAGGCTGGAGTGTGGTATCAAGGGTTTAAATTAGGAAGATGGTGTTCTCCTAAAGATCTCCATAGAATATTTTTTGAGCATTATGGGAAGTATCATCCTTTATGTTGTGAAACCAGCTCCAAAAAGAGAATAAAAGAGATATCAATGCCTTAGAAATAAGCCACTTCGAGGGGGAAAACTTGAATACATTATATGAATGAACAATTCTTGGATGATTCAAATTACAAAAACTCCTTTCTATATATAGGAGTCCATGGGGCCACAATGTAATCCTATTGGGGCCACAATGTAATCCTAGTCGACCTAATAATAATAATTTAAGGGCACAATAATAACAATATGGGGGTTACAAGGGTATAATAATAACAATAAAAGGGTTACACTAACAACAATAAGGGACTATATTAGTAATATAAGGACCTAACATGCCCCTCTCCTTCAAAAAAGTGTTGTCCTCAATTCTTGAGTAGCTTTGGGTGCTTTTGTATAAAATTCTCATCCTCCCATGTAGAATCTTCAGTGGGTAAGTTCTTCCACTTGATGAGATACTCTGAAATTGATCGATTCCGTAGCTGTCGAGTTCTTGTTTCTGTGACGGCTTCAGGTTCCAATATGATTTTTCCTTCCTCATCAGATTCTGGCAATATTGTTTGAATTGGAAGATTTTCACCAATAACCTTCTTTAAGCATGAAACATGGAAAATTGGATGCACTCATGAAGAAGCAAGAAGCTCCAATTTGTATGCCATAGTACCAATATTTTGCAACACCTTGTAAGGACCATAGTACTTTGGTGATAATTTATTATCCTTCTTAGCTTGCTTGAGGGAAATTTGTTTGTATGGTTGTAGCCGTAAAAATACCCAGTCTCCTACATCAAAACGTTTCTCACTGCGATGTTGATCTGCCTGTTGTTTCATTCGATTTTGTGCCAAATTCAAGTTGTCCTTTAAGAGTTGGAGAACTTCTTGTTGATGCTCGATGTGATCTTCCACTGCTTGAACCTTCGAATTTTCTCTTAAAGATGATGTGATGGATGGTGGATGATATCCATAAAGTGCCATAATTGGGGTCATTTTTGCTGCAGTATGGAAGGAAGTGTTATACCACCATTCAGCGAGAGGTAACCACTTGACCCATTGTGTTTGTTTATCAGATACAAAACAACGAAGATATCCTTCAAAAAATTTATTTACTATCTCAGTTTGACCATCAGATTGAGGATGATAAGATGAGCTATGAGCTAATTGAGTACCCAAACAAGAAAATAACTCTGTCCAAAAATTTCCAGTAAAAATGGGATCTCTGTCGCTCACAATAACCCTTGGGTTTCCATTTAGCTTTTGAATTGTGTCCATAAATGTAGTAGCAACTGTACTTGCTTTAAATGGATGAGATAATGCACAAAAGTGTGCATACTTGGTAAGTCTATCAACTACCACCATGATGACACTCTTTCCTTCAGACTTAGGTAAACCTGTGATAAAATCCATTGAAATCTCCTCCCAACGTTGA
Organism: Pinus albicaulis; assembly: GCA_034641835.2. NCBI lineage: Eukaryota > Viridiplantae > Streptophyta > Pinopsida > Pinales > Pinaceae > Pinus > Pinus albicaulis. The sequence continues at coordinate 136,755,933 of CM076575.1, forward strand.
CTTGGAATGGATAAAGGTTGTAGAAGACCCGGGGTCTTAATTGTCTCAACTTTATTTTTCTGGTAAACCAAACATTGTGCCACAAACTTTTGAATATCAGATTTAAGGCCATCCCAAAAAAATTCTTTCTTCACCGTGTGGTAAGTTTTTAAACATCCTGAGTGTCCTCCTAAAGGAGAAGTGTGCAATTCCAAAAGAATATTTTGTTTTAGTTGGGAATTCTTACAAAGATATAAGCGATCTTTGTACCATAAGGAATCATTTTTCCAACTAAATGTATTAGATGTACTAGGATCTTGCTGCAAATTTTGAATGAGTGTCCACACATCTTCGTTATTCTTCCATTCATCTCTTGCTTCCCCCTCAATGGCACAAATAAATGCTTCCACCTCTTCATTCTTTCTTGAGAGTGCATCTGCAACAACATTTAGCTTCCATTTTTTGTATATTATTTCAAAGTCATAACCCAACATCTTTGTGACCCATTTTTACTGCTCTTCTGAAGATAGTATTTGTTCCAAAAAGTGTTTAAGACTATCATGATCAGTTTTTACCTTGAAGTGTCTTCCCATTAGGTAAGTTCTCCATTTCTTTAGTGCATCTAGTATTGCTAACATTTCCTTCTCATAAATAGGTTTCTGTAAATACTTTCCTTTGATTGGATGACTTTCAAAAGAAATGGGTCTTCCTTCTTGCATCAAAACAACACCAATTCTATTACCCGAGGCATCACATTCCACAATAAAGGTTTTTTTGAAGTCTAGCGTAGCTAAGACTGGTGCTAGGCACACTGCCTCTTTAAGATGTTAAAAGGACTTAGCTACTTCAGGAGTCCATGAAAATGCATATTTATTCAATAATGTTGTTAGAGGTGCCGCTATTCTCCCATAATTCTTAACAAACTTTCAATAATACCCTGTTAACCCAAGAAATCCTCGTAACTGCTTTATGGTTGTGGGGAATTTCCATTCCTTAATGGTTTTAATTTTGTTAGGGTCTAACTTAACACCCTCGTGAGATACAATATGACCCAGATATTCCACCTCTTGTACTCCAAAGAAACATTTGGATGTTTTTGCATATAATTGTTTCTCCTGCAATATTTTGAGCACCCCATCAACATGTCAAACATGATCCTTCCAAGACTTGTTGTAGATTAGTATATAATCAAAAAATACTAGCACAAATTTCTAAGGAAGGGTTTGAAAATGGAATTCATCAACCCTTGAAATGCAGAAGGTGCATTGGTAATGCCAAAAGGCATGACCAAAAATTCATAATGGCCCTCATGAGTTCGAAATGATTTTTTCGGAATATCTTTAGTCTTCATTCTAATTTGATGATACTCTGAACGAAGATCCAATTTGGTAAAATAAATTGCTCCATGTAATTCATCCAATAATTCAACAATCAGAGGAATGGGAAATTTATCTTTAATGGTGAGCTTATTGAGCTCCCTATAATCTGAACACATGCACCATGATCCATCCTTCTTGTGTACTAATACTACAGGAGCAGAGAAAGACCTTTGACTAGGTTGAATTATACCCGCCTCTAACATTTCTGCAATCATACGTTCAATTTCGCTCTTTTGGACATAAGGATATCTATAAGGCCTGATGTTTGGAAGAACACTTCCTGGAATCAAATGAATAGCATGATCATGATCACGAATAGGTTGGAGTCCTTTTGGAGTTTCAAAAAACTTGGAATGAATTTCCAAGACTTTTTGGAGATCTGCAGAAAAAGATGATTTTGATGTTGGAACTTCTAGTGAGCATAATTATGCAATTATGCCTTGTTGTTATTTATTTAGAAGCTTTGTCATGAAATTAGAGCTTATTATATTTCCTGGCTTCCCTGCAATACCTCGTAATTCTATTTCCTTTCCTTCTGAAAAAAAATTCAAGAAAAGTTCTTGAAAATTAAAAGCTATTGTCCCCAAAGATTGTAACCATTGTACTCCTAGTACAACATCAACACCTCCCATAGGAATGCAAAGAATTGGACTATTCAATACATATTACCCCATGGTTAGCTTGATATTATGGCATTTTCTAGAGAAATTTATAGTTCCTCCACTTGCAACCATCACTTGACATTCTGGTGCGAGGTATAGGAAACAATTCAATTCCTTGGCTACCTTACGATGAATAAAATTATGGGTACTACCTGAATCAATCAACACTATTACCTTTTTCTTCTTGATATTTCCTTCTATCTTGAGAGTTTGAAGAGTGGTAATTTGTGCCAATGCATTACACGATATGGTCAGACTCATTTCTTCCTCTTCTTGGGTTGTTTCTTGGTGTATATCCTCTTCTTGTTCATTTTCTTCTTCCTCTTCAAAATATATGTAAAATAATTTCTTCTGAGAACACTTATGACATTTAGTGTATTTTCTATCACAATTGCAACAAAGCCCTTTTCCTCTTTTTTCTTCCAATTTTTGTGGTGTCAACCTTATAGGTTGTGGAAATCTAGGAGTAGCAACACTTCCCTCTTTATAGAAGTGAGTGGTTGTTACACTAAAATATTTCACCATGACATTTTAGTCTCCCTTAGAAGTCTACAATATCAAAGTTCCTAAATTCTTGCCTTGAAATTAAGAGACAAGATCATAAAAGTCTTGAAAACTCTAGTACCGCATTTTCTCTTAGTATTGCCTACGGTGCCGCACCTTTTGGCTATAAATCCTGCGGAAGCAAACGCATTGTTTATTCATTAAAGGTGTGGACCCCTGTAAAAGATTAAAAAGGCACAAGTAAGATATAGAAGCTCAATTTGAGTCATTTTTGGAAGCTTCTAGAAACATTCATGTGGTGGAAAGTCCGCTCTTTTTCAGGTTCATGTATCCCATCCATTAAGGAGCTAACCCCTTGATGTAAGGAACTAATCCCTTTGAAGGAGGATTCTATCCCTTCTTGTATGGAGTTGTAACTTCCTCTCTTTCACTATAAAAAGAGGCATAGGGCAGCCTCAAAGGGTTACAATTGATGAGTTGAAGTTTTAGTATTGTTGGAGGCAAAGTGCTATTGAAACTTAGACCCTTTTAGCTGAGATTTCATGTGGGAAAGATTACATACCTGTATGTATCTCGGTTGGAAGAGTGCAAGGCTAGTCAGAGTAAAGGAAATGCCTATTCCAGACCCTAGGAAGGATTGTATGACATCAAGGCGGACACGGTTGTAAGGCTCTTCTTTATTTAAGTTAATATAAATAAGTCTGTTTTTCTCAATAAGCTGTCAGTTGATTGGTTTATTTTATGGATTCCTTGATCACCATAATAGATATGATTTATAAATATATGCTATGCAAGTGCTATTTGATGTTTGCTTGTTTATGATTGCAGATATTCGAAGGCAACTCTTTCGGGCGACTGAAGGATTACTACTACAAACAAGCATTGGATCAAAGGTAGGATCGTTAAGCCTTTATAGCATTCAATCGTGAATCGTGATATATCTAGAGAAAGATAGATTTAATTGTCCGTTTGTTGCTAGTTGTCTGTAGGACACTTGGGAGGTTTGTCTTGTCCACAAGAACAACTTAACCGTCGAACAAAATGGCGACTCCACTGGGGAATGTTTCTAGAACTTTGATTTCTTTTATTTTTGACTTGTGAATTAATTTTTTCTGATTTTGATTGATTTATACCGGCTTGGGTAGTTTATCCCTGTAGAATCCCTGAGAAATGTTTGAGAATTTTTTTTTTTTCTCTAGTTTTCTTGTGTCCTAAATATTTCTTTATAGACAAAGCAAGTGTGCACCCACACTTTTCCCGTACCCATAGTGCTGAACGCACTAGTTCTCGCACCGAACTCTCGTGGACCCCGTGGAAACTTTTTTGCAAAAATCGTAAAATCCTCTTTTCCCGGTTTAGTTTGTTAGATTCTCGTGAATACCTGCATTTGTAAATATCTCGTTTAAAAGCCTTGGTTAAGAGTTTATTTCAAGATTTAGTTTTGAATGATTTTCTGAAAGATTCGCATGTCATAATGGTTTTTTTCTTTGTCTTATATCCCGCTCAAAGATTACAAACCTGCATACCTTCAATTCACCGTGTATTTCGCTTTCTTGCTAAGTCTCAAATCATAATGTAAATTTTATGAGATTTATATCCCATTTTTCTCATTTGCAAATCTTTAAAAAAAATTTGTTAATAAGTTTGGAATTTCACTTAAAAAACGAAAATTGGATGTTTTTTCGAGTTCTTTCTGATTCAAGCAAAAAATTTCTTAGTTAGATTACATGCTAAGTAAGACATCCTCAAAATGTTTGAAGTTTTAATTCAAATTTAGTCTTTATAATTATAGATTAATGTTTTTAGATTTGAGTGTTTTTCTAGAAATTACAGTGTCTTTTGAAGAAAAACTTGGTTTGTAGTTTCGATCTTGAATAAAAGGGATTTCTTATTGAGCATAGATCATTTTGAGTTCTCTTTGAAGTTGTATTTCTTTTCATTTATTCTTGTTTGAAGGAAATATTTGTTTTTAAAAAGAGTGCATTTCTCAATTCTTCCTTCAGCTAGAATTCATTGAAAGAAAACGGATTGTTTCTCATAATAGATGCATTTTTAGTATGTTTTGAGTCGGGTCACTACATATCATCAGTTTCACTTTCGCACCTATTGTCCTAAGAAACATATTTTTAAAATCAACACTTAAATTAAAATTAATCTAGTAACTTTTATATTTCTAGCTCTCTTTTCACTAATATAGCTTAGGCTAGTGTCTTGGAGTAGGGAGTAATTAACTCTCCAAGACAATTAAAACAAACAAGTAGTTGATCTTACGGTAGGAAAAAATCCAATAGTCGTTTGTATGCTCTGGGAAGCTCCTCTTAAATGAGTCAAGCACGAGGTCATATCTGAACCAGTGGGATAATCAATTCTATCTCATTGGGAATGATAGAAGATATGCGCGTATTAACAATGGTAAACCTCAGATAGAAAATTTTCGAGGAGCCTGGGGTAACTTGTCAGTATACCTTGGATTATGTCAAGGAGCCTTCAAGGGTATTGAGCTTTGTTACTCTACCCTTGCGCGTATGTCAGACCGTAGACTATTCCCTCAGGTATATTAGTTCCTGTTAGTAACCATAGTGACCATAATATTACAATTTTTTCCTAAGGTGACAGTGGAGGAAAGATCCCATTGTACCTGGAGCAGACGTCGACTAGACTCACTTGGACTCTTCAGAGGGTTATCTTCACTTGAGATTGCTTAAGTGGAGAAAATTGCACTGGTATGTTTCATTAAATAGGTTGTCGAGGTAACTGTTCCAACCGCCCTTTTTACATTAAATACTAAGATGTTGGATTTCGTCACCAACTAGTGTTTTTAGTGTGGGAAGTTACTATTTGTGTGTGGTTTTATCTCCTAGATTTTTAGGCATGTGATTAATTTGTTTGTTTCCTTAGTGAATCTAGGAGTTTTTATTGAAATTTTCATTTGATTGCGTGTGATTAATAATTTTTAATCGTGGTTGAATTACTAAGACAATCACGTCGACTTTAGGGGAAGCCCCCTGAGTATACACCAAGCCAAATTGAAGGGTTGCGAGCTCTAGTATTTCCTAGTAATAGTAGAATTAGATCAACAGAAGTGGGAGAGTCATCTATATTTGTTCATCCTGATTATCAATTACAAACAATAGAGCATATTAAAGAGCTGATTTCAGTTTTCAAGCTTACTGGTAGTATTTCTCCTTCCAGTGAATTCGCTGAAGAACTTGAAATTTTTGAACATGAAACTGAACTTGGTGTTTTGGAACCATCTTCAGGATTTGTTACTCCGAATTCTAGTGATCCTGGTTCACCTAACGTAAGACATATCATTACTGAAAATCTTCCTTCTGACCTCATTTCCATTGAAGAACTTGTCGGTCCAGACGAAGAAGTAACTCTTCCCGAAACCCAACAGAATTTGAATCTTAGGGAATATAAATCTATATTCTATAGTCCTTTTAGAAGTGATGCTTGGTATTTATCATTGAAAGATTTTTTAGAAAACCCGGGTCTTATTTTTTCACCACCTCAAATTCCTTTTCATCCTATACCAAGAGGTTATTATCCTTCATCAATTATGTCAGGTGAGTCATATATGTTTTCCCAATAACCGGAAACATTTTTATACAGTAGTCCTTCTGTTCCTTCGGGGTACCAATCACTCTCTGGTACTATCTTAGGAGAAACTACTCAACCAACTGAACAAGTGTTATCAACTGGTACAAATGGAACTAAAACTGAAACGTTGAATGTAGGGCAAATTTTTATGATGTCTGGTAATATTCCAAATCCTCAGCCTCAAGGTAGTCAGTTACCGCCTGGGGGGCAACCTCAAGGTAGTCAGTTACTACCTGGGGGGAAACCTCAAGGTAATATTTTACCAGGACAAACTGTAGGACAATATTATTTACCTAGAGAACAACCTCAATGATAGTACATACCTCAAGGTTATCAACCTCAAGGACAATACATACCCCAAGGTCAACCCTAGACTTAGTATATTCCTCAGGGTCCTTATCAACTCCAGATTTAGTACATGCCTCAAGGCTATCAACCTCAAGGTCAGTACCCAACTCAAGGTTTCCAACCACCTTCCGGTCAGTCATTTTTACAAGGAGCTGGAAATTTACCACTTAATTATCAACCCTACGTTAAGCCAGGTTATGGTCCTTCATATGCACAACATTCTACGGGTCAATACCCCGGAATGAACATGGTGTGGAATCCATCACAAATTCAACATACTATGCAACCTAATGTGTATTTATCTAATCAACCTGGACAACCTTTAGTTTCTGGTCCAACCCAGCAACCTATCCAGCCTATTGTTCAAATCCCTACACCTAGTTCTGTTCAGCAGCCCAGCCTAGTACACCTCAGACTCTGCCTCAGACTGCTACAGCTACTACAACTTCTGTTCAACCTACAACACCTATTTCTGGAGTATCTATAGCTCTAGTTTCTTCTATCCCTGCATTAGTGAAAATTCCTCAAGCCTCTGTACCACAGTCGGGACCTATAATTCAGACTACAGTCCAGATGCCTACAAGACAAGTTGGTACTAGTACAATTGTCTCTAGTCAACCATAGTTTACTTATCAACCGTACCAGGGATAGTACCAAATTGGTCAAGCTACACAAAATCCAGCATATCAGTATCAGCCGTACCCTGGGTATACTTATAAAATACCTCAACAACCCCAGTATTGTCCAGTTAATCCTAGTTATCCAAGAGGTTTCACGATTCCAAATGCTAATCCAATTCCAGGGTATCCTGGATATCCTCCTCCTAGCACTGGTTTGACCACACAAGGTTATTAAGACCCTAGCCATCGGTTACCATTCATAGAAACTTTAGATTTACCTGATCTGTCACACCTTACGAACGATCCCATTTTTTATCTTCCATATTGGCCGCCGATGCCTAACAAGTTGCCGAGTGATATTCTGAAATTTGAAGGTAAGTCAGGAGAAGACCCATCTAATCACGTTATGACTTATCACCTCTGGTGCGCATCTAATTCACTAGTTGATGATTCAATTCAATTACGTATTTTTCAGAGAAATCTCATTGGTCTAGCTGCTAAATGGTACATTGAGTTACCACACGGCTCTTTTAATAATTTTAATGCGCTAGCCACTTCTTTCTTAACCCATTTTCAGTTTCCTGTCAGATACGAAAATGGCACATAATTGATGACTTCATTAAAATAGTCTATGTCTACGTACATATCTGATCACATTCATGAATGGAGACATAGAAGGCGTTTAGTGAAGGTCTTTATTCCTGATCAAATTTTGGCTGAATGGTTTATTAAATCGTTGTTGCCCAAAATTACTGAAGATGTGGCCAAAGGAGGCGTTGTTACGGAAGAATAAGTTATTGCTCAGGCTTAGTACCTTGACCTTGTGTATACTTAGTCAGGTACTCTGTATGATAAAATCCCCGATTTACCAAGACCTGGTCAGTTAACTACAACTCCTTTCGGCTCTCATGTCGCTGATGGTGTAATTGGTTCTGTTAGTACTGGTAAAATTAAGAAGAATTCTTCCAAGACTACTTCTCCTATTATCACTTTACCCAATTCACCTAAAGGAGATTCTTCCCTAGAAACTTCCATCGATATCCATGTTGTAGAGACATCTATGACCAAATCTAAAACTGGTGGTAAGAAGAAAGGTAAGAATAAAAAGAAAAAATCTTCAAAAGAGAAAAACGATACAACTGAACCAACTGACGAAAAATGCAAACCTCGATATCCTTGTCTCATCTGTGACCAGGATCATTTTACAAAAGAGCGCCCGCATAAAGCTGAGGTATCAAAACTCATTAAGGGTTCACCTATACCTACTGTCTTGAAGGATCCATTTCCCACTTAAGATAGTAACATGGTTAGATCTTCCTCCAATCTGGTTGACGATATCTTGATGGTTGCGACGCGATCACAAGATTACGGTAGTAAAAATACTGGTAAAGAAGAAGAAACATCTAATTCTGCATCGACTACATCTCCCTCAGTTTCTGATCCATTACAGATCGAGAAACAAAATCCTGACTTAGTGATTAAACAACCTACAAAAGGTGTACTTTGTAAATCAGCTTTCAATCCACATGCGATAGCTGCTTAGAATTACAATATTGTTGAAGATTTGGAAATTTCCCCTTCAGCAATGTTGGATTTGGAAGTATTTCAATCATGCCTAGCCCAAAGAAAATTTATTTTGTCAGCCTTAGGAGCCATAGTTCTCCAGGATTTGAACCTCATGATCTTCGATTTAGAGAATTTTACACCCCGCCTACCCAATCAAATGGCTTTTTAGATTCCGGTAATAGTAAAAAACAAACGTATCTTTCGTAATGTTGTTGATGAAGGGGCTTCTATGTGTATTATGTCGTTAAAATGTTGGAAATCACTTGTTTCTCCGACTATTAACCAATCACGAACTATTCTCAAAGCTTTTGATGGAAGAGGTTTTCATCCATATGGTATTTTACAAGATCTACCAATAGAGGTCGAAGGAAAAATGATTAATCTAGATGTGGAGGTGGTTGATGCCCCTCTGGATTACAACCTTCTCCTGGGTCGCAGTTGATCTTACGCCATGACTGTTGTTGTATCATCGATATTTCAACTCATCATGTTTCCTCATAAAGGAAAGATCATTAAGATAGATCAGCTCTCATATTATTCATTCAACCCAGCCTCTACTGATAGCATCCAACATATCGGAAAATCAACTATCCCTTATAAGGATGTCAGAGTAGGTTTGATTAAAGGTTCAGCTTTGCTGGGAACTTTTTCCCTGCCTCCTCCCAATGCACAAACTCCTATTTCTAATATCAATATGATTACATCAAGTACTGTTTCCTTTGATGATCCTTGGATAGTACCTTCAAAATCAGAATTGGATCCAGCATTGTACTCCCGATCTAACTTTGACTCGATCCAGTTGAATGTTATCAATCAGGAGTCATTTTCAATATCGAGTTTAGCTTCGACCCCAATTCCGGATCCTTCTCAACAAGTATTCAATACTGATGAACATATTTGTTAATTATTGTTGGTAGATGAGTTACCATGGGAAGATCTTCATCATAGGTCTTTGTTTTTACCTGATCTCGATCATTTTGAGAATGATTTTTCGTCTATTTTTACCACTGATTACGTCAAAGAACCTCAGAATCCTCTCTCACATTCCGATTCTGAATTAAATTTAGAAAATATTTCTATGACGGTTCCTCTTGACATTTCAGTAAAACCTGGAATTGTTGAAAACATTCGCATAGGTGCTTCTTGTATGCCTGAATAAATTCGAGCATATAAAACCTTATTTCAAGAATTCCATGACGTTTTTGCCTGGTCATATGAAGAAATGCCAGGAATTGATCCATCGATTGTTGTTCATGAAATTAAGACATACCCAGATGCTAAACATGTTAGATATAAATTACGTCAGATTCAGATGAGAAAATCTGCCGCTATCAAAGCAGAAGTTGAAAAATTACTTCGTGCAGGTTTCATTTATCCGATCTCGTTAACGGATTGGGTATCTAATATTGTTCTAGTCAATAAAAAACAAGGAACAATAAGAGTATGTATCGATTATAGGGATATAAATCAAGCTTTTCCAAAAGACAATTATCCAACCCCTTACATCGATCAAATTATTGATGATTGTGCTGGAAGTGAAATGTTCTAGTTCATGGATGGATTTTTCGGCTACAATAAAATCAACATACTCCCTACAGATCAACCTAAAACGGCTTTCATTTGTCCATGGGGGACTTTTGCTTATCGCAAACTACCTTTTAGCCTTAAGAATGCTAGCGCCACTTTTCAAAGGTCCATGTCTTATGCATTTCACGACATTAAGCACATTGTGCATCCCTACCTCGATGATTTTCCTGCTCATTCTTCACGAAGAGCAGATCATATTACTCATTTATGAGCCATATTTATACAATGTAGGCACTATAAGATTCGTTTGAATCCTCAAAAATATGTTTTCTGCGTAGAATCTGGACGATTATTGGAATTTATTGTCTCAAAGGCAGGCATTTGTGTCAACCCATCTAAGATTGAGGCAATCATCAATTTACCTCCTCCTACTCTTTGCCAACTCGAAAGTTTGTAAGGGAAAGAAAACTTTTTACGTAGATTCATTGCTAAATACGTCGAGTTAACGAAAGGTTTCACTAGGTTGTTAAAACAGAATATTCCTTTCTTTTGGGACGAGGTCACTGATAGATCTTTTGATGCTTTGAAAAACACATTGACCCATGCACCGTTACTGCATCCTCCCAACTACAACCAAGATTACTTTTTGTACCTCGCCGCTTCCAATTCCACAATAGGGATGGTTTTAGTTCAGGAAGATGAATTCCATAGTGAACATGTGATTTACTATCTTAGTTCAAACTTGCATCCGACTGAGATCAAATATTCACATGTGGAGAAATTGGCCTTGGAAGCTGTTCAAGCTGTCCAACGTTTACGTCACTACATACTTTTATGCAAAACGACAGTGATCTCTGATTGTAGCCCTATGATGTACATCTTGACCAAACAATTGCTAGGGGGCAAATACTCTAATTGGATTGTTATCCTGCAGGAGTTTGATTTGGAATTTGAAAAATCCAAATCCAAGAAATCATTGATATTTGTTGAACTTATGTGTGATTTCCCACGTACTGATACAGAAACTGTGGCGGAACAACCAATCGTGGATGAATCCTTGTTTCTTATTAGTACCATTGATCCTTGGTATGGAGATATTATTGTTTATTTGCAGACCCAATCTTTTCGGCCTGAGATTTCACGGTCGTAACGAAAAAAAATTCATTTCCAGTCTCAACAATATCATATTGTTGGCGACACACTATACTGTCGTGGTGCAGACTCAGTTTTTCGATGTTGTCTAACTCATGACGAAGCCGAAAAGGTTTTAAATGACTATCACTCTGGAGCATGCGACGGTCATATGTCTGGGTACGCCAAAACCAAAAAGATATTGCGTGCAGGTTATTTCTGGCCATCCTTGTTTAAAGATTATATTTACGCAGTCTGAAAGTGTCATAATTGTCAAATATACTACCTGCTCCTCTTCACCCTATAATTGTTGTCGGTCCTTTTGCAAAATGGGGCATTGATTTCATTACATGTAACCCTCACTCGGCCAGGGGGCATGGGTATAGTATTCGAGCAGTAGATTATTTTACCAAATGGGCTGAGGCGATGCCTACATTTGTGACAGATGGAAAAACTGCGGCTACTTTCATATTCAATCATGTGATTGCTCGTTTCGGTGTACCCCAAGCGATAATTACTGATCACGGGAGCCATTTTCGAAATATCATGATGACCGAGCTGATGGACGAACTTGGCCTACGCCATGACAGTTCTACACCATATTATTCACAGGCCAACGGTTTAGTTGAAGCGATTAATAAAGTTTTGGTAACCATGATCAAACGAATCATTGGAATTCATAAGTCGAATTGGCATACCATGCTCTTTTCAGCACTCTGGGCATATCGAACCTCAGCAAAAACATCGACAGGTTTTACCCCTTTTCAACTAGTTTACGATTTAGAAGCGGTATTACCCATTGAATGCGAGATACCGTCACTCCAACTAGCCATAGAGTTACTACCAGACACTTCTGAAGAGGAGAAACGTTTTTTATACTTGGCTCAATTAGATGAGAATCGGCGCACCGCTACATTAGCTATCGAAACTCATGCAAAAAAGAATGAAAGCTCAGTATGATGGAAGTGTTACCCCTCGTAATTTTTCAGAAGGAGACCTAGTTTTGATTTATGACCAAGCCAACGATAAACTAGGGGCTGGGAAATTTGAACCCATGTGGCATGGTCCTTATATTGTCAAGCGACAACTTGCAAAAGGGGCCTATGAATTGATTGATTTTGATGGGATCTCTTTAGGTAAACCCAGAAATGGACTTTATCTAAAGAGATATTACGCTTGATTTTGTGTGGAGATATTATTTGTATATTAGTTACTTTTTAGCTGGTGTGCTATAGATTAGAAACGTGTGCCTAGCTTAAGTGTGATGTTACTATTATTCCCGCTTATCTAGATACTTTTGATATCGTAGATGTCGACGTCCTTTCTAACGTATATTGGTTTTGCTGATGGCGCTTTTCGTAGTACATGGAATATCACTTCCATAGCTTGGGTTATTTACTCACCCACTGACGAGTTAGTATCGATGCATGGGGTAAGCCTCGGTCAAACAACGAACAATATTGCTGAATATAGTGCAGTTATTGAATTATTATCGGAATCCACTTCATTTGGAATTCAGAGTTTGATCGTTAGGTTAAATTCTGAACTCATTGTATTATAGTTAAACCGAGTATATGCCATTAGAAACCCAGTATTATTAAGATTATTTTTAAGGGTTCGTCTCTTGGAGCGAGAGTTCGATTATATTGAGTATCAACACATTCCAAGAAATTTAAATACACTAGCAGATGTAATTGTTTCTAATGTTATAAATAGACATTTGCAATAACAAAGTAATAAATCAACATTCCATAACATGATTGGGTAGGTAGCGGGAAATAATAGTATATCATAGCATAGATGTAGTGTTCAAAAAATAGTACATCGTCTTCGATCATAGGTTCAAAACGCCTTATGATCAGAAAAAAGTGATACAAAAAATGAGTCTACAAGTCAATCATCCACTATCTGTGGTGATGATCATGATAATACACTACTTCTCGTGCCACCCTAGTCAAAAATCTTCTAAATGGTCCAAGAACACCAATGACGTATCTCTGTAGATGGAGTGGGATGTCATCTATGGTAGTCTCAGGAATATCCATACTGAGCTGCTCCAAATGGTGTTCTAAATCAGTCAGGATCTCTGCAATCTAATCCTGTGGAGGAGGTGGTGCTCTTGCTACATCCCTTTGCCTCCAGTCAAAGGGGCGGAGAATGGCTGGTCGACTCGGACCCACATCTGCATTTGAAATTTTTGTTATCAGTTTTGGACGATTTAACAACAAAATAAAAATTAGAAATTAGAACATGTCAAAAGAGATTTTTTACCTGACTCATCCCACTAAGCTTCTGGAGGAAGGGGAATATCCTGGTCACAGCGAAAATCCATACCCGCATAAGGAAAATCCTCTATCACAAAAATTTGGCGTTCTAGCCAACAAAAATAAGTCGAGGGAAATCGAACAATCTCCCCACCCTCGCTGTGACGGGCCATCAAAGCAACCCAACGAACCATCCGAGGCTCTCGAGGTTGACCAACATCAACAGGAATGTGCTGCGGGGTTAACATAGGAATCCTCTCTAGAGCGAAGGTGATGACGATGGACCCATATCTGAAGTTGTTTAACTTCCCATTCTTTGCTCTCGTGAGTTGGCCTTTCACATTTTCCAACACTGCCTCGCACCAGTTGAATATGGTGCCTTGAAAAAAATCTACTGCGATGTGCTTCTGAGATTCAGTAGCTACATGCAAAGCTCCATTTCTGCACAACTTAACAACGGTAAAAGAAATCACTTTTAACTAGGGACGGATGATAGTTTTAATGTCAATCCGTTTGTCTTTGGGATTGGCTTCATCATTACAGAACTCTAATTGCAGGCTGGAAATAGACTAGCCACCTGGCCTAGCCCCAAATAGAGATAGTGGTTCGCATCTCCTAGAAAAACCAGTCAAAAAATATATGTCCTCCAGCTCAATCTCGAGCCGGTGACCTTTGATCACGAAACACTAATCCTGAACATCCCATTTTCTCACCAGCCAAGTAAGAAGATCTACTTGAGCTCTCATGCCACTGATAGCCCAAAATTTGAAAAGCCCACATGCTCTTAAAACTTGCAGAGTAGGTTGATGGATCATTGCTCCTTCATCTACCTCCTCATGTTCCTGTTCTCGCCAAATGAGCGTTGTATATATCCTACAATTAGTAAAATGAAGTGTTAGAATCATTTTGAAGCAAAAAAATTGGGTAATTTAGGAAGAAAATGTGTTTTTAAACTCGTTACAGTGCCCGCACACTTTACACTCAGATACAATGCATAGCTTCGCACGGGTTCTATGTTAAAAGTGCGGGGCCTCGACATTTTCCTTTGTGAGAAAATGTCGGGGTCCACAGGTACTTAGTATCCTGCCTGCGGACACCTGAGGGCGAATTTTTTAACCTATTTTCTTCCCAAAAACGAAATTTTGACCCTAATTTAAAAAATTGAACAGATGAAAAGCAAGAGAAAGAGGTTGTGGATTACCTGGAATAGACGGTTTTCGATTCTGACGGTCAGTTTTCACAGAATATTCTCCGAAGCATTTTTTACCAAAAGCTCTAAAAATTTCACTCCAAACTCAAATGGTAAAAATGAACTTGAAGAACTATTTTTTATAAGTTTTTTCAAATAAATGAATTTTAAATTTGTTTATTTTTCACTTTAAAAAGATGGTTTCTTGAAATATTATTATTATTGAAACATATATGTTTAATTTTTTCGAGTTTTTGTGCAGAATACCGGATTTTTTAGGAAAAATGATCATTTTTGACAAAGAGTAAACTTTTATCATTTTTTCGGGCTCTTTAAAATTTCCAAAAAAGCGAAACCATGGAGTCCTCTTTTAAGCCCTTTTCAGACTCTCTAAAAATGAAAAGATTGCCAAGTACTTGACTATTCG
This sequence comes from Pinus albicaulis, assembly GCA_034641835.2. NCBI lineage: Eukaryota > Viridiplantae > Streptophyta > Pinopsida > Pinales > Pinaceae > Pinus > Pinus albicaulis. The sequence goes on from CM076575.1 coordinate 136,771,132, forward strand.
AACTCGTTAAAGTAAATGAACGGTTGTCCCTTTAGTATAAGTTTACCCCTGTTAGTATGAATCCTTCGTTGAAAAATACCACTTTAGCTACGCATAAAAACTAGCCCTAACATCAATTATGGCTGCCAATATCTTTAAATCTGCAATTAGTTGATCCAAATAAAGCTGCACAAATCCAGATCTATGCATAAAAGACATTAAGAAGTGAAAATAAAATGTTGCTCCATGCATCCAATAGATAAGACAAGAACAATATATTTGAAAGAATTTTTGTGTTAAAGGGGCACCTGAGATGAAAACAAGAAACGCGTTTCCAATTCTCCTCAATGGGATGGGTTCTTGAAAGTCCTCAGCATTTCAGATCTAAAACTTCTCTCTCTTGTTGGTGTAGAAAACCCAAACAAACATAGAACCCAAAAGGGAGCTCACAAAGAAAATGATAAAAATGTGACAATGATAATGGCTCAAAGTCAAACCAAGAGTATAGATCCAGAGTGATCTAATGCAATTAAAGGTGACAAATGAATGGGAAAGCCCTTCTATTTATAACAAAATATTAGGGCGTTCTAGAACTTGCTGCATGAATAAAATATTATTAACCAAATTCTAGAACCACCTTTTAGGAATATTTTATTATATTTGTTGGAGGGAAAAGGATTTTTGACTAGGGTCAATTCCTTTATTTACAAATAATAAATAAATAAATGATTTATTTATTATTTTAGGGATATGGTGGAAATATAATTAAATAAATAATTATTTATTTAATTATTTATAAATGATTTCATCAAATTTAACTAGGAATATTATTTAAATAAGGATTAAATAACTTATTCCTAGGAAAAAATCAAATAAATAAGGATTTATTTAATTGATTTCCTTGTTTTGGGTTAAATATGACCAGGAATAATAATTAAATTGATGTTTAACTAATTATTCCTTGAGGAAATATAAACAAATATAGATTTGTTTATTATTTCCTTTTGGGGTTTCCTGTTTAGACCATAAACAACTTAATAAAGGTGTTTTACTAAGTTATTTCACATAGTGAAAGTAATTTTACTTAGGGTAAAATTGGTCTTACATGGTGTACTTGGGTCCATCTAATGATAATATGTTAGATGACCAAAAAATGGTGTAACAACCCCTCTTCCGGATTGAAATGGGCTATTTACGAAAAAGGTATACGTTGACTAATCATGGTCAATAGAGTTCTCTCACGCATTATTTTATCCTTTTTCGGGCCTGAGAGACTAAATTTACGAAAAATAACACCCATGGATTTTTATTAAGTTTTTTCTTCTGACTCCCTAAAAATGAAAAACACCGAGTTTCTCCTATACTGGACTCATTAAAATTTAACAGTAAAGAACCTGTCGATTACAAATAGGAACGGACCACTCCTTCTTAGGGTTCGATTTTAAACTAAGTTTGACTCATCCGAAGGATGAGCTTATAAACAAGAAAATTTTATCCTCCTCAAGCTTGTCAAAAATAAAGAGGTACTTTCCATAAATGGTGGGGGAAAAGATAGAAAAACAGATTCGTTTGTTACACTTTGATTTGTAAAAGCATTACACCACTCTTGAACACAACACTTTTTGTCACACTTCCACCTAGGTTGTGAAATCATTTTCCTATCAGTTAATCAAACCACATTGAAGGTCTTCAGCTGGTTTCTGGGTATTAGCTTAGGGTAACTGTCACCAAACCATCTGCAGTGTCATTATGTGTTAAAGAGGTCAGTCAAATAAACCATTCGTCTACAAACATTTGTCTCCGTTCGTATTGACCATCCCTGAGTCAATCCTTGCAAAATATTTCTTCAAAACTTGATCTATGGTTTCGTGTCGTCATCACTTTCTATCGACGACAGATCATCATCTAGGAAGTTGATCTAGAATCCGTCAGTACCTTGGAATCTGCATGCCTTAATGGCAGGTTTCTCGCCTTCGATGACAGGTTGCATCATTGACCTTCGATCGAACGATTCCGTGAAATGTTCGACTTTAGATCACTTATTCACATTTCATGGATTGTACTAAGTAATTTGAGAGCCATTATCATTATTGGTGGTTTCTCTCACAGTTGTTAACAGTTCACATCATTGACTGGTAATCAAGTGGTTTCTACCATGTTCGACTTCAACACATTTAATCACATGGATAGAATCATACTAGTTCGGGAAGTAGAAATCAAGACCCTGGATCTAGTTTCCACCATCCAGGCTGCAAGGAGTTTTATTATTCATTATGCAGTAGATGATTCATTACAGATGGTTGCACCCATGTTGTTTCTACACTATTGATGTAATATTAAAATCATTTCTGTATCAAAACAAGTTTAGTTAGTTTTGATCTGAGTATGGGAATGCCTACCTCGGCGATGATATATATATATATGTGTTGCGTTGAATATTTTATAGGGTTCCGACTGGGGTTTCCACAGGCTAATCCTTGAAATGATAAAGCACATCACTCTTCGAATATTCTCAGACATCGCACTAGAAGTCTACAAATCACTCTTCAAATATTTGAATATTCTCATGACATTTTAGTCTCCCCTAGAAGTCTACAATATCAAAGTTCCTAAATTCAAGCCTTTAAATTAAGAGAAAATCTCATAAAAGTCTTGAAAACTCTGGTACCACATTTTCTCTTAGTATTTCCTGCAATGCCACACCTTTTGGCTATAAATCCTGTGGAGCCAAATGCATTGTTTATTCATTAAGGGTGCGGACCCATGTAAAAGATTACAAAGGTGCAAGTAAATTCTAGAAGCTCAGTTCGAGTCATTTTTTGAAGCTTCTAGAAACATTCCTGCGGTGGAAAGTCCGCTCTTTTTAGGTTCATGTATCCCATCCATTAAGGAGATAACCCCTTGATGTAAGGAACTAATCCCTTTGAAGGAGGATTCTATCCATTCTTGTATGGAGCTGTAACTTACTCTCTTTCACTATAAAAAGAGGCATAGGGCAGCCTCAAAGGGTTACAATTGATGAGTTGAAGTTTTAGTATTGTTGGAGGCGAAGTGCTGTTGAAACTTAGACCCTTTTAGGTGAGATTTCATGTGGGAAAGATTACATACCTGTATCTATTTCGGTTGGAATAGTGCAAGGCTAGTCAGAGTAAAGGAAACACCTGTTCCAGACCCTAGGAAGGCGTGTATGACATGAAGGCAGACATGGTTGTAAGGCTCTTCTTTATTTAAGTCAATACAAATAAGTCTGTTTTTCTCAATAAGCTACCAATTGATTGGTTTATTTTATGGATTCCTTGATCACCATAATACATATGATTTATGAATATATACTATGCAGGTGATATTTGATGTTTGTTTGTTTTTTATTGTAGATCTTCAAATGCAACTCTTTCGAGCGACTGAAGGACTATTACTACAAATAAGCGTTGGATCAAAGGTAAGATCATTAAACCTTTATAGCATTTAATTATGAATCGCAATATATCTAGAGAAAGATAGCTTTATTTTTCTGTTTTTTGCTAGCTGTCCATAGGACACTCGGGAGGTTTGTCTTGTCCACAAGAACAACTTATCCTTCCAACAGTGCTAGGCTTCCTTGTCGCCATAATTTTACATTCAATTTTTCTTTCCAACCTGAATGACTTCTCCAATGAATCAGGTTCCAAAACACGAACTTCATGTTGGATGTTATCCTTTAAAGTACCTATGAAGAGATCAATCTTGTGTTACTTTGGAATATCAGATTCCCTTATATTCAATTTTTGGAAGTCCTCAATGTGCTCCCCCATTAAACCCTTTTGCTTGAAATTTATCAATTGGCTAAAGGAGGTGTTGATCTATGTATCCTCATAATGTGCTATCATTTCCTCTGTAAAAATTGACCAAGTGACAATTTTTTTATGTGAGCAAAGCCATTGATACCATACAAATGTATTCTATTCTAAATGTAAAGTTGCAATGCGTACCTTTTTTGTGTTTTGAAAATTATGGATATCAAAATATTGCTCCATTTGTAGTATCCATGTTACAAGATCCTTTCCATCAAACTTCCTCATATCCATTTTTGGAATATGGTGGTTCTTCCCGCCAACATTAGATTTTATGAAATCACGATTAACATTTATTTTGTTCTCATCATGAGTTTCCTCTACTATATTTTCACCATTAGGAAAAATTTCTTGTATCAAATTTGTCAAACCTCCCATGTTTGCTTTTAGATCATTCTTCATGTTTACCATTTTCTCATCGATCTTAGCTTCCATGTCATCCATTCTAGATTACATGCCAACTTCCATGCCATCAATCTTAGATTCCATGCAATTCTTCAAACCATCCATATTAGATTCCATGCCTTTCTTCAAACCATCCATATTAGTTTCCATGCCTTTCTTCAAAAATTCCATGTCATTTTTTGTTGCTCTTTGCGAGACGAAATTTGTTTCACTTGCTCTTGTAATTTTGATATGTCATGTTGCCATTCTTCGTCTTCAAGAGTCATAGTAGAGCTTTATAAAGGTTTAATGGGTGTTGAATTATTTTTAGGGGCCATTTTAGAATCCAATACTGATATATATTCTACAATATGACCTTGGAATCAATTCAACTTGATTCTTCAAACAAGACTTATGCAATTCGAAAAAAAAAATTCACAAATTTTACCTGCTTTTGAGGAGCTCAATATTGAAATTGAATTATCTCTATAATTGCAGATCATCAATATCTAAAATTCAGCTCTGTAGTAGCCCTTTGAAGCTTCTTTCAAATGCCACAATTTTGATCTGATTTGGATTCTTCAAGGCAAAGTTATGTCCAATCTCCCAAAATGACCCAATTTTGGACTGGTTCAGTAGAGCAAACTTGTATGACTTTCCACGTGTCAATTTTTTCTCCTTTGGCTCTGAAATTGATAGAATGAAAAATAAATTTGGTGTACTTGCGACCACTTTTTATAGCATTCCAATCCAATGTTTAGAGAGAGAGCTATGAAGAGTTTCCCACAATCACCTCTTTGAGATGAAATTCAGAAGCCTCAAAAATCCCTAACTTCCACAGATCATATCTCCGAAAATATTGCGAAACAATATTTGAAATTTTGTGAAGATGTTCCTCAGTATTGCGGCTTCACACTCTAAAATTTTTAGCTTCTGAACCTTCGTAGAAAAAATGTTATTAGGAAAATACCACGATGACCTGTTTAGGTTAAATTCAGGAGCCTGAAAAATGACCTAAATTTCACAACTCATATCTCCAAAAATATTGTGAACCAAGCTCTGAAATTTTGCGAATTTGTTCCTCAGGATTTTTTCTTTGCACTCTAAAAATTTCAGATTCTGAACCTTCGTAGAAACAAAGTTATAGCAAAAATTCCAGGATGACCTATTTTGAGCAGCAAAACCCTAGAATCTCAAAGCTCTGATACAAAGTGTTGTTAAACCAGCTCCAAAAAGAGAAGAAAAGAGATATCAATGCCTTAGAAATAAGCCACTTCGAGGGGGCAACCTGCAATACATTATATGAATGAATAACTCTTGGATGATTCAAATTACAAAACCTCCTTTCTATATATAGGAGTCCATGGGGCCACAATGTAATCCTAGCTGACCTAACAATAATAATTTAAGGGCACAATAATAACAATATGGGGGTTAAAAGGGTACAATAATAACAATAAGGGGGTTACACTAACAACAATAAGGGACTATGATAGTAATATAGGGACCTAACACTTCCCATGTTCAAAGATGAAAATAAGGATGATGTTAGTCTACATTTGGTTAAATTCCATAAACATGTATGTAGACTGAGCGTTGAGTTTCCTGAGGATTGTCTCATGAAGATGTTTATGGATACCCTAGAAGAAAATATGGAGTATGGTATCAAGGGTTTAAATCAAGAAGCTTGTGTTCTCTTAAAGATTTCCATAGAATATTTTTTGAGCATTATGGGAAGTCTCATCCTTTATCACCACTGTTTCAAGACTGTTGTAATTGTTGGAAAGTTTCATTCAATATATTAATAGTATTAATGATGATGTAGAATGTATGGATGATGAGGAGATATTAGAGGAACTTTATGAACTTTCTTCAGAAGCTAGTTGTCATGATGATCAAGAAATTTTCCAACAAGCAAATGTCTCTTCTTTAGTTGAAGATGAAATGGATCAATAATTTTACATTCACCATATTACATGAAGTTTATGAGGATTTGCAGCCTTTCCAATCCATATGCAGTCAAAGTTATGATCTAAATCATTCAGCTTGTTTTTCAGCCCAATCCTTTTCTAAGAATTTATGTCAAGAAGAAACTCCTCAAGATCAAGTTGTTGAAAATACATGCATGGAAATTTTGAACAATGAGGTAACATGTGATGAAAGTTCACTTTTTGATAATCACTGAGCATATGAAAAAATTTCCAAGAATATTAAGAACAAAGAGTTGAATGTTAAGCAACATGAAAATGGGCAGAAGAAAGGAGAAGTTTATGTGAAACATGTTTCCCTTCATCATGAGGAGGAGGTTGATTCCTTGAGTATGCTTGAAGACTGCCATAAGGAAGCATGTATAGAAAATAATCAACAACTTTTGGATCCACACGCTATTGTCCCAAAATGTCTTGTTACATATTTGAATGATAAAAAATTTCTCTTTTTGCATGATGATATACATGAAGTTCTCATTGTAATGCATGAAAATTCATTTTTAAACATCCATGTAGCAGTGATGTGGTTTCTCCCATTGAATATTTTCATGAACAGTTAGAGTCCTATCTTAAGAATGATGTTGAAAATGAAGGCATAAAACAAATGCAACCTAAAGTTATGAATGAAGCTTATCCTTTGGATCATCGGGACAAGATACTTTTCAATGTTTTCAAGGATCCTTTTCCTAGTTTTTTGTTTTCATCAAAATATGATATTTTTCATGATTATCAAGATCCTTTGGTAAGGTTATTTTAGTCATCAGTGAAGGTGAAGTTTATTTCATTTATAAATTCAGGTTATGGATTCAATTTTAATTATAAGTCGCCAATAGATGATCCATTTTTTATTCTGTTCAAGCACAATCAAGAAGCCTAGGTGTTGGATCAGCTCTCTGACTGATTATACTGGAAGTTTCATATTGCTTGAGTTAAGCAGGTGGATTTTCAACTATTAGAGTAGGATTGGTATGTACATAAATAATATTTTTTGGGAAATCATCTCTTTCAAAATTTATTTTTAAGGTTGTAGTTGCAAGTTTTGATTTGTATAGTGTTTTTTCTTTAGTAGCATGTCAAGGTTCGGATGCAGGCTGAAGAATATGACAACAATTTGAGATCAGACCAATGGATAAGGCACTTGGTCTACTAGTTCTTTGTTGCACCACAGGGGCGCAACATCCCCATTAGAGCCAGTATTATCCATGATAACAGTTAGGTTAGGCTAGGTTGGTCTTAAGTTAGTTTGGTTGGGTCAATCAGGTTTGAATAAGGTATTTGAAATTCAAAATTTTCAAAAAAATGAAAATGTGAGGGGTCTTGAAAGTCAATTTTCATGTGAATAACAGTCATATCAAAGGAAAATATTAAAAAATAATTTAGAATAAAGTATGTTTTAAAGTGTTAATCATATATTTATATGGTTAATCCATTGTCTAATAAAGTGACATGATATTGGCATGTGAAATAAATATCTTGCAGATTTGAAGGCCTGAGATCTTATGCGCTCAAATCAATGTTGTGCATCCAAAACTACACCCTCTAGTGTTTCCAAATGATACTCACCAGGGGGGGGTTTGGGTAAATTCGTTTCATCAAAATGACCGCTGCCTATGTGTCTCCATCCCATTCAGATCGCACACCCTCACTACCCCTTCAATTCCAGTTACCATCCCCCCCCCTTCGGGTAAGCTTGAAAATTTGACTATTTGACTCATTCCTCTCCATCCTTTTTCATACGCATGCATCCTTTTTCATCATTTATCTTTCACCATGTCTTTTTCAACCCGTTCACCCCACCTATTCAATCAAGTTTGATTTGAAATTTAAACACTCCACCCTCATCCCTGTAAGTTGTTTCGAATGTTTTTCTAGAAGTCTAGAGGTCTAAGTTCTCACCAGGAGTCGTCATAAGCTTAGTTTCACCTGTGTCAAATAATTTTTTTGTTGTCCCAAAGGTTTCTGCAGGTGTCAAAGAAGGAGTTGATCAACAAGTTTTTGAAGATATGGCATCACAAAATATATCAAATAAAGGTGGAACAACTGTTAGATATGAGTCTATGGATATGAGACTACTCGAGGAAGATCCTGCAACAGTCAACAAAGTCAAAAAATGTGTAGAATATGGGGTTTTGAAGTTGCTAAGAAATAATGCTACGAAGTTCCTAATACTATGTTTTTTCCAGCACTATGAATTTTTGACATATTTTGGGCATCAACTCACAAAAAAGGGTGGTTGAGTCATCTAATTGGCTCAGGGATATCATTGGGCCATTTGTTTAAGGGCGAAGCCCAATAATCTACTTAAAATAGTTGACATGGCTAAACAACTCATCATGATGCCACCTCACAGAAATGGACAACTCATCATCAAATCAACTTTAAGAAGACCTTAAATCTAGTGTATCATTTGGCCACCTCAACATCACAGTTTGATTATATAGGGATGATAAACATGGGTTGTTAGACATTTCGTTTAAGTAATTAATGGTCATAATGTCCTTTTTTATTAACAACTCTACTAAAACAAAAAATATCCCTATTATTCCTTAAAATGATGTAATCCTAATTGAATTATCAACTGATACAACAATTTGATAGAGTGTATCAATGAGGAAAGAGAAAACATGACATTGCACGGAAAGATGAATCTCGTCACTGTTCAAGAAGTCTTTGCGCCACAACTAAAGAGTTGTAATACGAAGGGTTGTGAATTTGTTTCTATTCATGTGGCCAATGAATCATAGGTTGATAAGGAAAAAATTAAAGAGAACCTAATAATAAAAAAATGCAGCGATGTTCCCTAAATAATGTTTAGATTTGTATCTTTGGAGGTACTCCAAATCCTAGGCTAGAGGGTTTTGGAGGAATGGGCACACAAATATTGGTTTTGTGGGCTTATAACCCATGTTTGGGGTTGCGTACCCAAGATGATTGGAATGAAAGCTCAAGTGAATTTGATGATTTGACCATGGTAACAAGAGGAATACCCTAAAAGGAGCCTTGAGTTCCTAAGGCTACCATGGATGATTTGGATGGATGAGGGACAACATTTTTTGTCTGTGAATTATGGGTGAAATTACCACATGTACATGTCGGCCATAATGTATGTGGTGCCCTTTGGAAGGATAATATTGAACCCCAAAGAAAATATAAATAAAAAATAAGAGTGACCTAATTTAGCCATCCAACAAGAGAATTCTTCCATCAAGAAAACTTCGCATACCTCAGGAAATCTGAGATGGAAAAAAGAACAAGCAAGGAGGAAGGTTTTTATTTGTGTTTTTTGTTGCACATGATTGTAGGAGAAACAACTAAATTTTAAAAGCCTAAACAATTGGTGAAAATGTCGAGTTTTTATCTCTCTTTTGTAGCAAAGGAGGAGTCTTATAGGGTTGACTTTAGGCCTCCCTTAATATCTATTTTGTGGACATAAAACAAGGTTGAAATTTTATATTTTTCCTTGTATGGGACCACGACACAACATGTTATTGTAGGGCTCCTTACTTGGAGAAATTGCAGACTAGTAGGCCGCGTTTAGCTATGGGAAAGATGAGGTGAACAGTGGAGGTATAAGGGATTTATTTGATGAATTAGGGTTACCTCAGTTTGAGGTTCACATTTTTGGAAATGTAGAAGTGTAGAGGGTAAAAATATGTAGGAAGGCATAAATTAGTGTTGCATGTGTGCAGATTTGAGGAAGAGAGATTTCTAGGTTGGAAGGTTTTTCTAGAGAAATTATGACACCAATTTCATACGACTGTGTTGGAACATCCTAAGAATAAAATCGTCATCAACAGTTGCACATGTGCCAAGGTCAAGAATAACAATAGGAGGTTTTAGGATATATTTTTCATCTTCTTGAGTTTATGTGACTTGCTATAGGTTGTTTTCCTAGTGTAGGAAAGTTCGTACAAAAACAAAAAGAACATAATTTAGGAGGGTTATAAATGCTTGATCCAAGCCCTAGGTGCGGGTTATTGAAGGAAAAATGGTTTTCTAGGAGAGGTAGAAGTTGGCTGAGATCAGGACTGATTCTTGAAAGAGGAAGAAATGAGGTGAAGGGAGTAAATCATACTAGCCCAAGTTCATTGTGCGAGAAGGACATATTGTAGTGATTGGTGGAAACCCTTCCAACCCTATGTTTTTCTTTATTGGAGTAGCATAGGAAGAAAATAGTGGGAAGAATTCCCTAAGTAATTTAGGATTAGTAAGATAAAGGAGCAACTTGTGTGTTTTAAGACCATATGTGTTGGTTGTAGATCGACTTATGATCATCTAGAGGGCATATTGATGAGTCGCGTTTAGTGGCCTAATGGAGCTAGTGCATTGATAGAGGAAATGTTTTAGAATGGGAGAGAAGGACCCGCAATGTTTTCAGGGTATGACCAAGAAGTCATGATGGTGTGCAACATCAGCTAGATGTTCAATGTATCTTATTCTTGTACTATTGTACTAGTGGATGTATGAGGGCCAGTATCCTTGGTATGAGAGCCCTCGACAGTTGTATTATCAGTTTGTTTATATAACAAAGTTGGGTTGTAAAAAATGTAAAATGTTGTCTATATTTGTGCATGTGTTTATTTACAACTATTTATTGTTCCAGTGTACAAAGTAGTTTGTTGTGATACTTATATTGGTAGCATCAATGATTGTAAGATTCTAACCTAAACTCTAGTATCATGTAAAAACAACATGATATCAAAGATACTTTGAAGGGATAATGAATTAGGGTGTGCACAATTAGGAAAATCAGAGGGATATGGGATTTTACAGATCATGGACCAGAGGGTTCAAATGAAGACATGGAGATGTGGTATTGACTGGAAAATGAGCTTGGATGGGAGTTATGATGGATTGGTGGTGATCCTAGTGAAAAAAGGTTTTTTTTAGTACATGTTTCTAATCATGTAATTCCTATGATTTTCCATGGATCATTGGGAAAAATTGAGTATTTATTTGGCATATACAAGTTTAGTTTGATCGAGAGCGCTTCATGTGATTTATTGCAGATTGGCATGCTCGTTTCTTCATTTGGTCATGATGTTACATATCTAAGATTGGAGGGATGTGCACAAGTTATGTTTGATCCAGAAGGATGAGTGCTTACAAGACTGGGTTGCGATGATGATGGGCCATGTTCGACTATAGCTAGGACTAACCTTGTTTGACACACAACCAATAACATGTTGATCCATAGGATATTGTGTAGACTCATAGAGAGTCTAAACTCATAGGAAACAACACTATGGAAGTTTTGAGGTATTGATGTTTAGATATGATCCAAGTGGATATTGGTGGCTACCCACCTAATCCACTTGAACCTCCACCATTATTTATTATAGTTTCCTTAATTGTAGCACAATTTAATAATTTTGGAATTTTTTTGGGTCCTGAACTTCCGAAGCCATTTTGAGGCCCTAAACGATGTTTTTTTTGGAAAATTGGAAAAATATTAGTTATTGGATGACATTTTCATTCAAAATTTGTAGTACTTGGATAAATACTTCTAGCGAGGTATTGTGCACATAAATGAAGATCGCATGCCAAAATTACAAACCCGAGAAGTTGATGTACCAATTTACCCCAACGGGGCCCATAGTTTTGGCGTTGCATCTCCTAGGGTTAGGTTTTTGGATTTCTAGGGTTTTCCATTGTTTCTCAATAATAAATAGGTCTTTGAGCGTCATTGTAACATAGTTCAGAGGCATATAGCTGCCACATCTCTCCTCAGAGATAATCTACCATCACCTAAGCTATTTTATTTCCATTCTATATGTAAGAACATTTCATTTCTTTGATATTAATGAAATGAAATTTTAATTCTACTGCATCTTGGTGTTTATGGTTATATTTATATTCCATTGTGTTCTTGTATAAGTCCAAATCAGTGGCATCAGAGCGATCTGCTCTTCTCTTTTCTTCTTTGCATGTCCCTAATGAGGTTACGGTATAAGGAGTTAGGGCCCAAATTGGTTGAACCTTTGCAAGACCAGCCTTGCAAACCCTAAAGGCCTCCCATGGTGGAAGAAAATAACTATACGGGAGTAGGAGATCCTTTCAAAATATTTCTTGAAGAATCCCTCGAGTGATAGAGGAACGTGATGATGGAAAATATTTCCCAGATCCTTCGCCGGCTACCCATAGTCGATGCATCTTCATTGAGCAACCACTCTAGAGGAGCCTTTCCCTTTAAGGTGCAAGTAAACTTTGATATCCCTATATTTGAAGGCCATATAGATGCATATGTCATAAATAAATGGTTAAATCTATTAGAAGGATATTTTTTGGTTCATGAATTTTCCAATTGGAAAAATATAACTCTTGCAGTCCTCAAAGTCGTTCCCTACATTGAGTACTAGTGGGAAACCTATTGTGAGAAGAGGGACGAGAGGGAACCCTCAATATTTTTAGTCACACCCACTTGGAGTTATTTCCAAGATGCCATCAAGGAGAAGTACTAACCCTTCGGGAGCTATGAAGATAATTACATAAATTGGACCACATCACAACAGGAAAGAGACCAAGACATGTGAGAGTTCACATATATTTTTCATACCTTTCGCACAAAGTTGGGTATCAAGGATTTTGAGAATAATTTGATACTCAAGTACCGTCGCTATATACACAAGTAAATCCAATATGAGATGGCGCTCCTCGACATATCCTCTCACGAATCCACCTGTCAATATGTTGTCAAGCTCAAATATAAATTTAAAAAGAATAAGTGAGACTTTGGATCCATGAATCCGAAGAAAGGGAAAGATGCATCCAAACTAAAAAGAAAGGGACAAAGGCAAGGAAACCCAAGAAAACCCACCAAAGCCACAAGAAAAGAACACCACCATGAAGACAAAGAAGGACACGTGAAAATTGTGTGAGTTCCATAAGAGCCCCACACACAACACAAGTGAGTGTCAGGCCAAGAAATCACTGGTGGCTTAGTTGAAGGCTTCTAAATCATATGTATGTTAAAACTTAGAGATAGAACTTGAAAATGGGAATGAAAAATGGAAGCATATTATTGACGTGGATCCTAGCGCCACTTTTTCTACCACCAAGATCAAGAATATTGAGCCCGAAGATACAAGGGTCCAGGGGGAGCGCCTCTTTGACTCAGAAATGTGGGTGAAGGGTTCTCTGTTGAAGTTCATTGTTGATAGTGAGAGAAAAATAACCTCATTTCAACAGAGGTTTTGAAGCAACTGAGCTTACCAACCACAACACGCTTACAACCATAGACCATCACGTTGCTTCACCAAGGACAAGATCTCTACATTAGCCAACAATGTCTCCTTTCATACATCATCAAGCCCTTCACATATGAGGTTTTTTGTGATGCTTCTCCTATTGAATTTTGTGATGTATTATTAGGCGAACCACGCCTGTGGAAGAATCATGTTGAGTATGAGTCAAGGCCTCACACTTTTATTATTACTTTGGGAAATAATTTATATAATATATTGGAGGTAGAACTGACTATATCCATCTCTTTGATCTCTGTGAAACAATACAATAAGATGATTTATAAGACCGAGAAATTTTTATTCCTTATTATTTTCCCTTAGGAAAATAAGAATATTGTGGCCAAATAAACGACCTCCATAAAGGGTTCCTATGCACAACAACATCAGATGGAAAAGTTGGTGGAGGAGTACAGGTATACCTTCACCTCACCCACATGTGTACCCCTGGCACTACTAGGCCACGCACTCCATCAATATGACTTCGGGCATGTTTCTACCCAGTGGACCAATTTATCAATGCTATGTTCTAGAGAATGATGGGATTAAGAGATAGATTCAAGAGTTGTTGCAGAAAGGGCATATCAGGCCAAGTTCATCACCTTCTGGGAGCCTGATCATGTTAGTACAGAAGAAGGACATGAACTAGAGATTGTGTATTTACTATCAAACACTGAATAAGATAACTGTCTAGAATAGGTATCCAATCCCATGGATTAAAACCTTCTAGACTAGATCAAGGGGGCCAAATATTTCAACAAGATTGACTTGATGTCGGGTTATCACCAGGTACTAATCGAACCTTTCGGTGTATGGAACACTACATTCAAATCCAAGAAGGGAATTTTTGAATTGTTGGTCATGCCTTTCGGGTTCATGAATGCCCCTGTAACCTTCATGAGGATGATGGAAGACATCTTGCGACCCTTCACCAACTCATTTGTTGTGGTGTATTCAGAATAAGTGTTGATCTTCAACTATATTTGGGAAGAGCACCTCCACCATATTCAACAAGTCCTTCAAACCCTACAATTATACAAAGTGTGTGCCAATTTGGAGAAATTCACTTTTGGTATGACCCAAGTTCAATATCTGGGGTACATCATTAATGAGCGAGTTGTGCATGTGGACCTAACCAAGATACAAGTAGTTCATGATTGGCCAACCCCAACCGTTCTAACAGAGCTCCAAAACTTTCTGGGTATTGCAAATTTCTACCACAAGTTCATGTTGGGGTTCTCTCATATCACTTGACCTTTAAGTTAGGTCACCAAGGGCAGAGTGAAAGAAAAGTTATTTTGGTCTGAATCCTAACAGAAGGAATATTTTGAGTTGAAGATTCACCTATGTTCTGGACCAGTGCTCACATGACTAGACCTACAACAACCATTTTATATTGAGAAAAATGGCTCTGACTATGCTATTGGTGCAGTTACAGTTGTTACTCCGCGGGGGCATCTAGTGGCATATCACTGTGAGATAACTTCAAACAAAGTATGAAAGTGTCCCACTTATGACAAATATATGTATTCCATTTTGTAGGCCTGCCGATAATGGAATAATTCCATTACGGGGAAGGAAACAATCATCCGCACAGACTGCCATCCCTTATTGTTCATATAGACACAAGGAAAGTTGCAGAATGATTTCCATCAGAAATGGTCCACATACTTGCAACAGTTCCATTTGAACTTTAAGTAAAAGAAGGGAAACACCAATATTTTTTTAGACTTCCGCAATTGACCATTGGTCATGGCGCTAAACACTGTGCTCAAATCTTCTGGGAAAGAGACTACAGGGTGGTCGAATCGTTACAAGAGTGATCCATAATTCAAAACACATACCAAACGCTCTTGGAAGGCAATACATTTAAAAATTTTCATCTCCAGGGTGCAATATTATGCCACCTACAACACCTATGTGTTCCTTTAAGCGAGAATTCCAAGATGATTTGGGAGGCACACTACAGTAGGGTCACTCAAAATTTTAGAGTAGAGAAAATAGTGGAAGTGTTGCAGAAATATTTTTATTGGATGAACCTTAGACAATATATTGGGAAGTACATAAGATCCTTCACGTCATGCACAATTCCCAAAATGACCATCAAGAATCAAGGTTTATATACTCATCTTCCTAATCCTAGCCAAACTTGGGAATCCATCTCCATGGATTACATGTTGGGCCTTCCTTCTACTAGGCATGGAAACTACTACGTTTTCCTGGTTGTCAACATATTCTCTAAGATGGCCATTCTAATGACCTGAAAGAAGAGTATCATAGCATAAGCCACTTCTAAGCTCTTCTTTGAATGAGTGTGGGTACACTTTGGGATCCCATAGTCCATTATCTCATATCGTGACAATAAGTTCCTAAGTACATTTTGATCAAGGCTTTGGTCAAGGCTGGATACCAAGCTCACTAATTCCACGAATTTCCACCCCCAAACTGATGGCCAAACAGAGGTCGTCAACAAGATGAACGTACATATTATCCACATGTACAACTCAAAGGATCCAGAAAAATGAGATGAAAGCCTCCCCTATGTCCAACACGACTATATAACAGAGCTCTCCATCTGTCAACTAGACACAGCACCTTTTAGGTGGGGTTTGGATTCTAGCCACTATGTCCCATAGATCTAGCCATACCATTTGCAACTACTCAAGCAGGTTTGACTCATGTCTAGTTTGAAGCTGACAGGGAGAGAAACTTCATTGAGTGCATTCAGCACATCCTCTAGCAGGTCCATGACACATTATACAAACCCAATGCTAAGTACTAACAACAACATGATCAACATTGGGTGCCACACAAATTATTGGTGGGAAAAAAAGTTTGGTTACATTTGCAGAAGGAGTGCCTCGTTGGGCCCTGCTTCAAGCTTCATCTACTCCGATATGAGTTGTACACCATCCCCAAGGTTGTAGGGTACAATTCATTGAATCTCAAAATTCCACCATTCGTTTATTGACACCCAGTGTTCAATGTGGATTGCCTTCGACCATACTTTGCACCATTACTGGACACATCATACATTGCATAATTGCTCACACGAACAGAGATAAACCCAGACTACATGGAACATGCCACAATTGATTGGATCCTGGACATGTAGATCAAGAACACTCTCCAAAAGAATATCCAAATGTATCGGGTTGTCAAAGCTGGCCAACTCTTGCACCAAGGAAAGTGGCTCACTAGGGAGCAAGTTCAATAGAAGTTTCCTCATCTCATGGAGGAACTCAACGCAATGGGGACCATTGATTCCTAAGGGGGGAGGACCAATATAGGTGGATATTGGTGCCCACCCGCCTATTCCACTTGGATCCCCACCATTTTTTCTTTTAGTTTTTTAGCATCTTTAATTGTAACACAATTTACTATTTTTGGAAGTTTTTCAGGTCATGAACTTCCAAAAGTGTTTTGAGGCCTTAATTGACTTTTTTTTTTGGGAAAAAATCATATGTGAGTCAAAGAATCATGTTTTTATTCAAAATTTATCCTATGATATATATTTCTAACAAGGTATTGCATGTGTCAAGCAAATATTATATGCCAAAGTTATGACCCCTAGAAGTTGATGTACCAATTTACCCCAACGAGGCCCACAATTTTGGTGCTTCATCTCCTAGGGTTAGGTTTTTTGATGTTTACGGTTTTTATTTTTTTCTAAATAATAAATATTACTTTGATACTCATTGTAACACAATTAAGAGGCATGTAGCAGCCACAACTCTCCTCAAAGATAAGCTACCATCGCCCGAGCTAGTTTATTTCCATTCTATATGTAAGAATATTTAAGTTCTTTGATACTAATGAAATGAAGTTTTATTTTTTTTGCATATCTATGTTTTTGGTTATATATGTATCTTTTTGTGTCCTTGTATAAGTCCCTATCAAGATTATTTGAGGCAAAGGAACTACTTATATTGCAGGGTTAATTCTACATAGTACATTGCAGTGATGGACATCAGATGGGCTAGTGTCGCTGGTGATAATGTTGATGGAGACTTCCTAATATTGGAAGTACCTCCCTAGCTAAAATAGAGTGTTGAGGTTTGTAACTTCGAAGGTACTCAAAACCCTAGGCTAGTGGGTTTTGGAGGAATGGGCACTCAAATATTGGTTTTGCGAGCTTAGAAACCAAGTGTGGGATTTTGTACCCACGATGATGGGCATGAAACCTCAAGTGAATTTGATTACTTGACCATGGTGACAACAATAATACCCTAAAATGAACCTATGGTTCCTAATGTTTCCATTGATGATTTGGTTGGATAAGGAAAAATGTTTTTGTATCTTAATTATGGGTTAAATGACCACATGTATAGGTCGACCAAAATCTATATGGTACCCTTTGGAGGGCTAATGTTGAACCCCAAAGAAGATATAAATACAAAAAAAGAGTGACCTCATTGAATCATCTAAAAAGAACATTATTCACTCAATGAAACTTTGCATACCTCAGGAAATCTGAGCTTGAAAGAAGGAGAAGCAAGGACGAAGGTTTTATATTTTTTTTGTGTTTGGTTTGGCACATAGTTGGAGTAGAAGAAATTAAATTTTGAGAGCCTAAACAATTGGAGAAGAGGTCGAGTTTCATGATATTTATTGCAACAAAGGAGGAGTATTACAGGGCCTAGTTCATTCCTTTCTTCATCTCTATTTTTTGGACATAGACATGGCCGAATTTTTTTATTTTCTTTGTATTGGATTGTGAACCAACAAGCTATTGTGGGGCTACTTACTTGGTGAAATTGAGGACTAGCAGGATGAGTTTGGATATGGGAATGTTGAGGTGAATAATGGAGGTGTAAGGGGTCTGTTTGATGAATTAGGGATACCTCAGTCTGATGTTCATAGTTGTGGAATTGTAGAAGTGAAAAGAGGGCTGAAATATGTAGGAAGGTATAAATGAGGGTTGGATGTGTGTGAGTTAGAGGAAGAGATCTTGCTAGTTTGGAGGGTTCTTCTATAGAAACTAAAATATGAGTTTGATATGATTGTGTTGGAACATCCTAAGAAGAAAACCATCGTCAACAGTTTCACATGTGACAAGGTCAAGAAGAGAATTAGGAGGTTGCACGATATATTTTTCATCTTCTTGAGTTGATGTGACTTAAGCGCGGATGTGGTCCTAGTGTAGGAATGTTGGTGGAGAAGCCAAAAGAGAAACATTTAGGAGGATTTAAGTGGCTTGATCCAAGCCCTAAGTGCAAGTCATTGAAGGAAACATTGTCTACTAGGATATTCAAAAGTTGGTGAGATCATGACTTATTCTTGAAGGATGAAGAAAGGAGGTCAAGGGAGCAGATCACTGTAGACCAAGTTCATTGTGGAAGAAGGACATATTATATTGATAGGTGGAAGACCTTTATACCCTATATTTATCTTTATTGGATTAGCACAGGAATAAATTAGTGGGAAGAAGTTCCTAAGTAGATGATGAGAAAAAATGGGAAATAAGAATCAACGTGCTATGGCCTTGAAGGATGAAGGAGAAAATAGTGAGCATGAAGTTCATATGTGATGGTTGTAGATGGACTTATGAACAACTAGAGGGAAAATGGAAGAGCCCAGTTTAGTGGCCTAAAAGAGCTGATGCATTGATAGAAGAAGTGTTTCAGATTGGGAGTGAAGAACACACAATGTGTTCAGGGTACGATTGAGAAGTCGTGATGGTGCATAAAATTGAATAGATGATCAATGTATCTTGTTCTTCTAGGTTTTAACCCTATACAAAAAATATCTGCAAAAAAATTCTTAAAGAAAGAAAACAAACAATAGCGAGAGAATACAAAATAAAACATATATACACAGAGATTTTTCCCCTAGATCCCAAATCGAGACTACCAGCTTGATTTTTCATTACATTCCTTTAAGTGTTACAACACACATATATACATGTCGAAGCATTCATAAACCCTGGATTAGAGCATAATTGTAGTTCCCTTGACCGGATCTAAAAAATACCAAGGGCCAAAAACCATCATGCCCCAAAACCATGTGCAAACCCATGCAAAAAACCATAAGTGGGTCCACCCACCTAAAATAGTGTCCAAAAAAATTTCACAAGGCACTTTCCCTAGACCTCACTTAGGGGGATACCCGCCCCATGTGAACCCCTCGACAAGGGGGGCTACCGCCCCCCCTATTACCACCCTGCCACACCAGAAACAATGAAAAAGGGGTACTTTCACCCCCCCTTGTGACCCCCCCCCCCCGCATGCGACTTATCATGGAAAGAATATAACACATACCCAAAATTCTCCCATGTGTTGTTTTCTTCCTTCATAGGCCCACAGGAAAAATTAGTCATTAATATAGCCCTAAAACACCCATTTTTCTCTACACCAGGAGAACTTCTAAGTGCTCACAGACTTCGTCAATGCATCTAAAACATTCTTCAAAGTGTCCACCTTTACCAGGAACAACTTTTATCCTCAATGATATTTCTCACAAAGTGAAATTGAAAATCAATGTGCTTTGTCTTTGAATGATAAGAAGGGTTCTTAGCAAAGAAAATTTCACTTTGGATATCATAGTCTATCCTTATAGCTCGCTGCACCAACCCCATATTTGAACACAATCTATGCAACCAAAATGATTCCTTGCTTGCATGAGTGGCTACCATGTATTCTGCCTCTGTAGTTGAAAGAGCCACTATAGTATGTATTTTACACATCCAACTGATTTCACCACCGAATAGGCTAAACAAATATCCACTTTTATATCTTCTTTGGTCCATATCTCCATCCCAGTCTACATCAACAAAACCAGAGATGTCCAAAACTCTGTCCAATTCTGGTCCTCCATGGTAGCACAAACCATAATCACTAGTGCCACACAAATATTTGAAATCCTACTTCACTATTTTCCAATACTCCTTCCCTAGTTTTGACATAAACCTACTCAATAATCCCACTGCATGTGAAATTTATGGTCTAGTACAGACCATTGCATACATTAGGCTACCCACTGCACTTGAATATGGAGCATGGGACATATCCTCCTCTTATTCTTGTGTCTTGGGACACTGTTTAGTAGATAGTTTTACACCTACAAGAATAGGAACCTTCATCGGTTTACTATATTGGATATTGAACCTCTGCAATATTGTCTCAACATACTTCCTTTGGCTTAACCAGATATTCCTATTTTCACAATCTCTCTTAATTTCCATGCCCAAAATATAGTTTGCAGCACCAAGATCCTTCATGTCGAATTTCGAGAACAATTAGGTCTTCAAATCCTGGATAATTTCTTTGTCATTTCCAACCAACAACATATCATCCACATACAAGACCAAATAAATAGCATGGTCACCAATTAATTTAAAATATACACATTAATCCTCTTTGATTTTGGTGAAGCCAAGTTCCCATATATCGACATCATTGGTGACTGTTTTAACCCATACAGAGACATTTTTAACCTACATACCAGTTCTTTCTTACCCTTCACCGTAAATCCTTCAGGTTGCTTCATGTAGATCTCCTCTTCTAGATCCCTGTGAAGAAATGTTGTCTTCACATCCATCCATTCTACCTCAAAATAAAATGTAGAAAAAACATATAAAAGTAATATAATAGAAGCAACCTTGGCAACACAAGAAAAAATATCACCAAAATCAATTCCCGGCACCTGGGAATAACCTTTTTCTACCAACCGAGCTTTGTATTTCTCCACCTTTCCTCCTACATTCATCTTAAACACCCATTTTCTCCCGATGGGATTCCTTCTAGCTGAAAAATCCACTAGATCCCATACCTTATTTTTGTGCAAGGATTCCATTTCATCAACCATGGCCTCCTTCCATAGTTTTGCATCCTCTGAATCCATTTCCTCCTTGATAGTTCTAGGACCATCATTAGTGATAGTTAAAGAAAAATTTGAACAGAAATCAAATGGACTATACCTTTATGGTTCCCTTATTTTCTAAACTGATCTTCTCACAAATAATGTTTGTGGCTCTTCCTCTTTTGAATATTGTTCTGTTTTAGAGTCTGATTCATCCTCCTTTAGCTCAAACTCTATCTTCTCAGGTTCCTTTGGTAGGACTTCATGTTTAACAACATCTTTCACCTCTCTAAACACCACATCTCGGTTGTACATAACCTTCCTTGTTTATGGGTTCTGTTTAAGGCTCGAAAATCGGGTCTACAACAAGGGGGATAACCACCCGGTCCGGACCTTAAAGCATCTCCTTTTCTGTTTGGAATAGTGGCTCCGACTGGGGATGATGGGACCAGTTTCCCAATCTATTTATGATGGATGTACTAACAGGATGATGTTTTTTTTCTTTTAAAGTTTTAATGGGGTGAATTCTTATTCTAAATCTAATCTATCTTTTAACTATCAAATGCAATCTATCGGAATTAAAGAAAACATCTAAATTCAACTGCCCCGGGAATAGCTTTTACTTATGCGATCTAAAATAATTTCTAACAACAATTGATAATAAAGATCATTCAATTACTAGGAGAAAAGAATTCATTTAAGATGATTGTTTCGTATAAAAATTTATCGGAAACAATTATGAGAAATATATCGCATAAGAGTTATTCATATATTCAACATAAAAATAAGTTATCACCATACAGAAGTGCAATAATGACAACTAAACATTCAGACTTTCATATATCAATAACTAAAAATAATTTGTCACTTGACACATAGGTAAAAAGTATTAAGAGATAGAAATACCATTAATAATACGTTCTACTAATGAGCTGCGGCAATATAGATTTATCTCCAAATCACTCAACATCCACTAAGAGTACAAAAGTGCATTTCAGTAGCAGATATCAAACTCATGTAAAGAAAAATATCGTCCCATATATTTCATCAAAACTTCCTCCACGAGGAGAAAAAGTGAATGTTATGAAGAATTGTTTTTAATAAAATTCTGGACCCCTCTCTAAATGCATGAGAGGGGTTTAAATACTACTCTCTAAAAATAAATATTACAAAAATAGATGAGGAGGTTTAAACCACCTGCCTCATTTTAAGAAAAAATAAACTAAAATAAAGTTAAACTGTATCTATGATAAATTCAGCATCTGATCCTTTATATCACAAATATTCTACATCGGTTTCAAGAGCATCGGTTGGCTGACTTCAGCTTTTAACTGTCCTGTAATTACAACATTGGCAAGAGCTGGCACCATTTTTTCGGTAGTAGTTATGAGGCAACTCAGGGTCATGCATTGGTTGTATGACTTTACCAGGTACCGCTAGTATGTATCCCATTTTAAGTTGTTTATCTGTTTAATTATCTTCACTTTTTCCTCTACCATTTGTTTCCATTCTGTTTGAAGCTGTTGTGCCTTTGGAAGGAAGCCTGGGGTAGTCTCTGTTATCAAATTTTTTGTGTACATATTTTCATTTATGCACTCAGTGACACTGTTTGCTACTTCTGCTGCCTCTCCAATTTTTTTTTCAGCTTCTTTAAGCTGGAAGTGCCATCTCACAAATAACATCTCTTTATGTGATTCATCAATCCTAGGAAATTATGCTCTTTTCCCTTCTTCTGATTTCTACTAGTCTAAGAAGTCTGAAACTTTCTTAAGAATTGAATCATAATCAAGTCGTAAATCTACAACTTGATTTGTAATTTTATCGCTTATTTCACAATAGGAATTCCATTGTGAGATCTTCCGGCAAAATAATTCTTCCTATTGTAAGAGCTGAGAATTGACAGCGAGTGTTTCTATGATAAATTCCCCAATTTTGGGGTCATCCTTATGCAGTTCCATCATGGTTTGTATATGTTCTTCTTTATTGGCGAAATTGGTTTGATGATCCAATTGCATCTGATGGAAGTCTTGTTGAAGTTTTGCTAACTGTGTCTCTGCTTCTTTATTGATGTTGACTTGTTGCAATTATTGTTCCAAAAATAAAATCTTGTCCTTTTTATCTCTAAGTAGTAACTGAACCTCTGTTTCTTTATCAATTGTTGCAGAAGCATATGCTCCTGTGATTTGAGAGAGCTTAGTTAGATTTTTTGATGGGTCTGTGGCGGGATATTTCCAAAGAACATCTAGAGGTTCAAATTCTGGAGCGAGCACAGTCTCTAGTTTTCTTTTCTTTCGTTGCCTTTTGATGACAGTTTTATGTTGAGGACTATAAAATACATCTAGAGGAGGAATTTATTCTATCCTTAGTACAATTTCTGAGGACGGAGCAACAGGAATATGCTATGTTTCCTGAGTATTGATAGTCCCTTCAACTTCCATTCTAGTAGCTAACTTGTTGCAGTTTGTTAGCAGCTCTGTGCTTTGTTCTTCAGGGTTGATTACTCTATTAAAATTCTCCCATTCTCCCTCTAAATCTACTACAATTGGCTTGGTAAAATGAATGGGAGTTTCAGTTTTTTTAGGGGACAAAACCTACTGGCCAGGCTTCTCTCTAGATTGAGTTGTATCTTTAACTGATCCTTCACTTCTACTATGTTCACTCTTGGACTGATCACTAGATTCAGATTTATATTTTGAATTTCCACTTATGCTAACACTGGGAGTAATTTCCCTTGGAGATTCGATGAACAATTGGTCAAATGGGACCTTTGATAACGTCTGTTTTCTGTAAATGTCAAACTTTTGGAGTCCTTCTTAGTCAAAATGAATTCATGCCATATGTAGAACCTCTTTGAAAGTTTTCTTCTACAGAAAGACATCATCAAAGGGATCTTCTTCATTGGAAAACACTTTTATTTTAACACTTGCAGTAAAGTTACTTACAACACTAAAGGGATCATATTGCCTCTCCGGGAACTCTGGTAGTTGCAAACATAACATATTATCAACTTCTTTAAAGGCATAACCTAAGTCAGTTAATGCAAAAGCTATGCATGCTATAGGAAATTGGGGCCAGATGGCCTTCTTGGACTCTTTCAGTGTTTTGGTCATTCCTCCACACTACAGGTCTGATAGGCTATTTCCCTGCCCATTAGTTTGTCAGGGATGTAAAAAGGCAGCACATGGGGTGAAGCAATGCTTCCAAACACTCTGATATAAGTGAACGATTCTTCCCCAAACCACCTTCCCACATGGAGAATTTCTACTTCAGCTTCTGGGGAAAACCTTGGGATAGCTTGATTATAGATCATTTCATAAATAGGGAGCATAACTCCATGAAAAATATTAAAGAAATGTGGGATGAAATTGGATTCCCACAATACTTTGTGATAAATCTGAATGGGAAGTGGATTTTGTACTGTCCATTTCCATCCCATAATAGGAAAATCAGAAACAAAACAAATACCATCCATTATATAGGCACTCAAAAATAAAGGAGGGTAAATCCTTAAAGTAGAGCTTCTTTTACTTTTGTATGCTACAATTGTAGAGGCTAAATTATCTGATAAAATCTGGGCCCAATTCATTATGGTGGAATTGACAACCGCATCTAGCAAATGTAACCATTCTGATGAAAACTTGTCGATATTTGGTTTCCCAAACAGTATACATAACATTGTAGCGGAAAAAAAGTAAGGAGACGAAAGAGAACCAGTAGAATACATACCATTTTTATCCTTTTTCAACCTTTCTTCATTGTTTGACTATTGCCTTGTGAATTCTTCCAAGTCTTTGTTTTCTTTGACGAAATTTTCCACAAATTGCTTGTTGTAGATAGCCTAGGGTTTTGGGAAATGGTACATACGTCTCAAATTGTTTGGGGTAAATGACCCCATGACTTGTTGATTAGCCGTCTTGAACTCTCTATCAGATATATCTGCTTGATCTATAACCTACTTCGCCATATCAGTGTAGGGGAGTATCTTTGGCCTTGCAGCAATGCGGTGTAGAAACGAGCATGCAAGCTCAGTTAAGGATGCTTCAGAAGATTTGTTTTCATCGTTTGTAGCTGTAACTTCCATAATCCTCGGTTTCTCATTTTCTAACAACTGATACATAGCTTCCCAGGCAGATATCCCTACGTCTCTACTACATGCGGTGTCTATGAATTTTTTGTCTTTTCAGACGCGGGGGCTTTGCCTTTCGTCACCATTTCTTCATAGTTTATGTTCTGGATATTCTTCCTGAAAGTTTCAAGAAGAGAACAGAGGTGATAGTAAACACAGGAAATAATGAAATAGAAAGACAACAATAAGGTGACGAGAAAGCCTTTAATTCTAAATCATATCAAATAATATCAACTTGTGTTGGATGTCCTTTTACCTTCATCCGTATCGTTTTTAAAATAAATGAACACTAATGGACTATTAGGCTAAACTTTAATTCTCATAACTTTGCATCGAACACCGGAAAAATACTATCCTAGAATTGTGAGCCCTTTGATCTACAATAAAGTGATTTTGTGATTTGCTTCACAATATCGTAGATCGCAATATCACAAAACTTACAATTGTTTAGAATCATCATTATGTTGGGCTGCCGCGATAAGCGATTTGTGAGAGGCTATGAAATGATATGCTTTGTGATCTTGCGTTATCGCGCATCACACTTTTTAGGAGTGCTTTCTATAAGGGATGCCCGCTATAACCCTTTTTGCGATGCGATAAAAAAGTTTTATTAAAGCTTCCATTATGTTCGAGACTTTCCGATATAAAGTTTTTCTTAAGTCTAATAGTCATGTAGCGTTTTTTTATAAGGAAACTCACGATTTGTGATGTTTTATGTGCTTAAAGTATGGGAAGGTAAATTTACATGTTTTAGCAAGTTCTATTTTGATATTTTATTTTATTGTGAAACCAAAAGTAAATTTAAATACTAATATTTAATTTTTTTGTAAAGGGTCCCCATTTATTAGTGTTATTGCTAATACTAAAAAGGGGGTTGTTGATGGCTACAACAATTGGCGATTCACTCGGAAGAACCAGTTATCTCTGATGGTTTTTTGAATTTTCTAAAAACTTCTAAAATAGAAATGGTTTTGAAAATGAAACTTTATTGTAGAAATATAAGGTAAATGGTGTTATTTATTAACAACAACATTTTGTTCTAACTATCTTTATTCTGATTATCTTCTCCCCAAAATTAGTCATTTTACTCATATCAGTCATAATTGGTTTGTAAAGATAAAAAAAAAAAAACATTTCCATAGATTAGTTTATGTGTGCTCATTTGTCATAGGTAGAGCCTCTGTTGCCAACACGCATCCATAGCCTTGACAGGGTTACCTGTTATCCAATAATGATCTTGTGTCCCACTTTAAGAAGTATGCAATTTTCAAAGATAAATCCTCATATACACTTATTGCTTGTTTTTTATATTATTTTAATTCTTAAAGAACAATGTCTTGTTTTGGTAGCAAAAATTGACAGTGCCATTCACTTGATTTATAACTTAACTGAATAAGCTGGCTCGTGATGAGACCCCTTGTCTTTTGATTGAAACAATCTCAAGCCATTACCCTGTTTTGGTATGTAGTATAGTAATGTCAGTTAGTTATAATGTTTATGATCATGATAAGCTGACTCTTGATGAGACCTCTTATTCTTTAAGTTTGAAGTGCATAGCAAGATTACTCTTTGAATCTTGCAGTTTCCTAAAGTGGGGAGGAATTCATTAGTTCCTTAAGAATTCTTTAGGACGACAATTATAGAGTTTTAAAGAATAGCTTTTCTATGGAGAATATTTTGTTTTTTTATTGATACCTTTTATGACTTATATGAGGAAAACTTCTTCTTGAAAGTTGATTCTAACCAAAACTTGTATAGTTGAAACAAAAGAACAATTTAGAATTTTCAGAATAATAGCACTTAACCCTATGTTTGAAAAAATAAAGATTAATTTTCCTAACCATATCTACTTATACAAGTGAAAAAACAAAATTTATTTGAGACCCTATTCTTTTCATGAAAACCAAAAGTAAGTATTCTCAACATGTATTATTTACCAAAGAAAAACTAAAACAAAAACAATAATCTATAGGAAATAGAAGAGATTATCTTCTATGGGAAATATTTTTTAAGGATCTGTCCATTAACAGGTAAAGACTCTCTTTTCCCTGGTAAATCTTGTAACATGAAAGTTGGTGGACCAATGTTTTCGAAAATTTGAAATGGTCCAAGCCACATCCGTTGGAATTTAGTGTGCTTGCCTTTATCTTCATGAGCTTTATCCCATTTTAATACTAAGTCTCCAAGCTGAAAATATTTTCTAGAGGCCAAGTTTAAATCAAAAGAAGTTTTTAATAATTGTTGATGATGCACATGGATAATTCTGGCTTTTTCCCGTTCTTCTTCAAGTTTAAGGATCTGTAATTGTCTTAATTGTAAATATGAATAAGGGGTTTCTTCAATGAATTGAACTAAGGCTAAAGAAGGAATATCTAGATTTGTTGGGAGGATCACTTCTTTCCCATAAACTAAATTAAAAGGAGAAGTGCCAATCGAAGTTTTATTGGTTATTCAATTTTCCCAAGGAGCATAGGTTAAAGACTTATGCCAATTTCTATGATTTTGATCAATAGTCCGTTTAATGATCCTGATAAGGTTTTTGTTTGTTGATTCAGCTATTCCATTTCCTTGCGGATAATAATTAGCAGAATATTTAAGCTTAAAACCTCTTTTGAGAGCAAATTCAGTCATAGTATTACCTGAGAAATATGATGCATTATCAAACATTAAAGCAGAAGGTAAGCCAAACCTAGTAATTATAAATTGCTCTATAAATTCGATGATACTTTCAGAGTTGGCTGCCTTAAGTGGAACTGCTTCTATCCACTTGGTAAAATAGTCGGTAGCTATAAGGATATACTTATGCTGTTTAGAAGAATGAGGAACAATCTCACCTATTATATCTAATCCCCATTGTTCAAATGGCTGATCAATGTTGACTGACTGCAATGGCAATGATGGTTTCTTTTGTCTTCTGGCAACGGTCTGGCAGATTTGGAATTTCCTTACATAGTTATGTGCATCCTTGAATAACGTTGGCTAGTAGTAACCTACGTGCAGGATTTTGTGAGTTGTTGCATCTCCTGCGTAGTGTCCACCTACTGGTCCATCATGAAGTTCCTACAATACTTTTTCTGCTTCAAATTTCTCAAGGAATCTAAGGAGAACATAATCTTAATTCATTCTAAAGAGTGCATCATTTACAATTTGATATTTTTTAGCTTTTAGCCTCAAGGCTCTTTTATTTGTATGATTCAAATGTGGAGGAGAATATCCATTTTCTAAGTAAAACATGATATCTGCATACCTTGATTCAGAGTCATTTAGGTTTACCTCATAGGTTTGTACATCACTATCTAGAGACTGCGTTTCTGACAAGTGGGATGCTCCAGCCAACATCCTGCAAAAACCTTGACCGTTTACAATGTTTGCAGGTTTAATTTTAGCATCATATTCTTGCAGGGCTGTGACCCATTTTTCCCTCTTTTTTCCTACATCTCTTTGTACCAGAAGATTTCTTACTGCTGGAAATGGTACTATTATTTTCGTATGAGTCTTGAGAAGGAAAGGCCTAAAGTGTTTGATTGCTTTGAACATAACATAAGCCTGTTTCTCGACGTCGGAGTAATTTAATTCAACACCTTGCAAATTTGAACTGAAGAAGGAAATTGGGGCTTTAGCTTTATCTTGATTGGCTTGTGTGAGTATTGCAACATACGATTTCTCAGAGGCAAATGTATACAAAGTGAAAGGATCGAAAAAGTTTGGATTTGCTAAAGATGGGGCATTTATAATTGCTTGCTTAATCAAGTCAAATGCTTCATGTTATGCCTAACCCCATTTGAAGAGATAATTTTCCTTTATCATGGCTTGTAGAGGTGATACGATTCTTGAAAATTTTGGGACAAATATTTTAACAAAATTGATTTGACCAAGGAATGATTGCATTGCTTTTTTGTTATGGGGTAAGGATATCTTAGAAATTTCTTTAATCCTATCCGGATCGATATGGATTCCAGATTTAGAGACTATAAATTGGAGAAGCTTCCCTTCACTTAATGTGAATTTTTTTTTTTTTGGATTGAGTGAGATCCCATATTTTTGACATCGTTGGAGAATCTATTTCAAGTCTTTGAGGTGACTACTGCATTTTTTAGAATACACTGTTATATCATCTAAGTGAATCACCACTGGCCTATTCACTAATCCTTTATATGCAATATCCATGGCCCTTTGAAATGTGGCAGCAGCATTAATCAACCCAAATGGCATCTTTTGATATGCGTAGGTGCCCCATTTTGTTCTAAATGTAGTCTTCAATTGAGCTTCTTGGTGAACTAAGATTTTATTATACCCTAAGAAGCCATCTAAAAAGGACATCAGTTCAGACCCTGCGATTGATTGTAGGATTTGTTCTAAAGGGGGTAGCGGAAAGTTATCCTTTTGGCAGGCCTTTTTGAGATTTCGAAAGTCAATACAAATCTAGATTTCTCCATTTTTATTTCTGACTGGTACCATGTTGGAAACCCATCTGGAATGCCTAACAGGAAAAATAATCTTGGCTTTAAGTAATTTGTTCAACTTAGACTTAATCTGGTTTTCCAAATTGGGATGGATTTTTCTCAATTTCTGCTGGAGTGGCTTGTCATCATAGATCATCGGGATTTTATGTTGTATAATTGAATTGTCATAAGTTTTGAGATCATCGTAAATCCAGGAAAAGACATTTTTGTATTGTTTTAACAATCGAATGAAAGCTAATTTTTCCTCGTGTGTTAGACCAAGACCTAGTTTGATATTCTATGGTTTTATATCAGTCCCCAGATTTACTAATTCATATCTCAGAGTTGAACTCTGAAGTTTTGAATTGGTGGACCATTTAAATCTATCCTTTAAATCATATAGGTCTTTCATTTTAACTAAATATTTGGGTATGGCGTTATTGTTGTTTCCTTGTTTCAGCTGCTTGTAATGCTAGTCTTCATCAATTATCTGATTATTGTAAGACTCAGAAAGCTTACGATATCAAGGTCATTGTTGAAAACTCTCCAATTGGAAATGTTATCTGGGATAGAAGGTCTAAAGATCAATTCAACTAAGAATCTGTCTGGACTATAGTCTTCTGTTGGAATGAGTTTGGAAGCTACATTAGTGAGGAGATCAACACTAGCATTTTGGATTCCGGGAATGGGTGAAATATTGAATGATATAAAGTGTGAATTCAGGTCTTGAACTAACAATTGATACTGTTTCAAGTGTCCTGATAGTCAATGTATAGTATTTCTTACCTTCTTGATAAAAATATCATAATCTCCAAAGACTTGCAGATATTTAATATCAAGCTCGATTGCTTTGTATAACCCTTGAACTAACGCTTCATATTCAGCAGTATTGTTCGTGCAATCAAACTCGAGTCTACATGTTAACATGGATTTCTCTCCTTTTGGACTGACTAATATACAACCTGCTCCTGCTCCATCAGTAGACTTAGAACCATCAAAAAATACTTTCCAAATCAAATTTTTATTTACAGGACTATCTTCAAAATTAATACACCTAGAATTATCTGTTTGAGAGAAATTTTCTATCTGGGATAAAACGGAATTTTCTAGAAAAGGTGAAGTATGAGAATTGAAATTTCCTAAGAATGAATCAGCAGAATAATTTCCAATTATATTGCTGTTATATGCTACAGGCTCGTTTTCTCCTTCTAACTCTGTCACTATATACTTTTGGTGTTTTTCTCATTCAACCTTTATTTGGTTTGGTTTACAATTGTAAGGGAGCCATATATGAGTCCATTCAGTCGCAAAGTAACTGTGAAGCTTCTCTGACCAATCCCTGCTAAGGATTAGTCCATAGAATTCAGGAATATCTGTGACAAGTATATCAATAACTTGACATACCTTCGGGTTTGATGAAAGTCTTATGGTTACTTGATTAAGCTCACCAATAACCTCGACTTGAGACCAATCCAACTGCATTATGCGTACTGTAGATTTCTGTGGTTGGATATTTAGCTTAACGCAAAATTATTTAGGAAAAATATTAGATGAAGCACCTGAATCTACCAGACAGTTATGCAAATTTTTATTGAAAACTTCAAAAGTAAGGAGAAGTGGTGCAGTATGAGATTTTGACCTTCCTCCAATCAAAGAAATGTCATCTGGATCGACTTTATCTGTCATGCCAATCAGAGGTCTTCCCATTTCATTAGTAGCTTGTGAAATTACAGCTGGAGGTAGAGTCTTGATAGGTACTGCATGCAGCTCTTTCAAGAGTAATTTCTATTGATGCTTTAATTTGCTAAGCTCATGAAAAGTAATATTGGCCATATATTTCTTCATGTCTTCAACAATGCTATATTCCATTTCATCAGAGATGATAAGCGTTTTAGATGGAGTTGTTGAATCAGGTTGAACTGGGTTTGTTTGAGTAGCCCTTGATGAGGATTTCTTACTTGCGATTTTGTCCTTGGGAGTTGGGCTTGGATTTTTCTATTTAGAATTGGGTTGTGGAAGATCAAGTTGATTTATACTTCTTGTAGTAACAGGTAATACATATTGATCTTCTTATTCTGGAAGAATTAAGTCCCACATACCTTGTAATTCCATGACTTCATCATCATCATTTTGTTCCTCATTGGAAACTTCTTCTTCCTTTTCTTCTTCAGATTCTGCATTTGTTATATCATTTGGAGGTTTTGAATCGTTTGAAGGATTTCTCCTGAAGGGTTTAAAATATTTTTTAGAAGAGGTTTCTACTACTTGTTTCTTAAGATCAACCATTTCATTAGACATGGTTTTCAAAAAAATTTGTAACCCTTCCAAGTCGAATGGGTCCTTTGATTTTTTTTTCTTAGGATCATCTCTAAAAGAAACTTTTTAGATTTTCATTCATCTACAGTATTTTTCTTTTCTACAGATAGGATACATTTTTCTACAGCTATTGCTTCTTTCATATTTTCATCTAATGTTAGCTTGGAAGCCCTATCTACAAAAATGGTTGAATTTGAAGGCAAAGCAGAAATATACCATTCAATTTGGACTTCATTGTTGGGTCTTGATGTTTCTGGTATTCTGTTTAATAATTTTTTGAAGCAAGAATTGAAATCCTTGATTGGTTCTCTTGGTTAAAATTTCAAATTGGAGAGGTCATTTATCAAAGTTGCTATAGATCAGTCATCTCCAAATTTTGTCAAAAATTGATCTTGAAAACTAACCCAGTTATTAATGGAGGTTGATGGTGATGAAAAATACCATGATCACGTTGTTCCTTTTAAGGTATAAGGAAATAATTGTACAACTGCGTTCTCTTCTGTTACTCCATTTAAATTAATAGAGAGCATGAAATTATTTATGTGCTCTTCGGCTGAAAGGCCATTATCAGGATTAATTTGGGAAGCCATTTTTCAGGATTAGCTGGTAATTGTGCTAAAGGTGCATGCATTCTTACAGCTCCTGGATTGGTCCATGGCCTCTGTGCCATATTTGGGGTATGATTAGGAGGAGGTGTAGCAGTATTTGAAGGTGATTGGATAGAGGAGGATGGTGCTCCTGTATCGGTGTGAACCACAATCTGGAGTTGGGGGATGGATGACTGAACTTGTGATGATATCGATGAGATGTTAGATGAAGATGATGATAAAATATCACCCTGAAATTATGTTGATGATTTCTTAGCTTTCTTACAACTCGGTAAAGGAAAATCAACTGGTGGGTTTCCTAACTTTTACGCTTTGTGCTCTAGTTAGTCATTTATTCAGGGTCAGATAAGAAGTAACACTACCTTGGGAAAATTCAGATTCCTCTTGAGATAAAGAAATTCCCTGTAACTTGTGAATTAAAGTTTGTACTTCAGGGGGATCTGAAGGAGATAAATCTGGCTCATTTGGGATTTCGGTAATGTGCTATGTTCTTTCTTTTTCAACTTCTAGTTGAGTGATGGAAGATTCAGAATGTGAACCAAAAGTTGAGGGAGATGGTGAGTGAGTTTTACTCTTAGAATGGCATGAAGATGTATATTTACTTTCCATTCACAGTCAGGCCCTCCTTCTAGCGCCAAATATGTTGAAGGCTCAAAAAATCGGGTCTACAACAAGGGGGATAACCACCCGGTCCGGACCTTAAAGCAACTCCTTTTTTGTTTGGAATAGTGGCTTCGACTGGGGATTATGGGACTAGTTTCCAAATCTATTTATGATGGATGTACTAATGGGATGATGACTTTGTTCTTTTTCGGGTTTTAATTGGGTGAATGCTTATTCTAAATCTAATCTATCTTTTAACTATCAAATGCAATCTATTGGAATTAAATAAAACATCTAAATTCAACTGTCTGGGGAATAAATTTTACGTATGCAATCTAAAATAATTTCTAACATAAATTGATAATAAACATCATTCAATTACTACGAGAAAAGAATCCATTTAAGATGATTGTTTCATATAAAAAGTTAGCCGAAACAATTATGAGAAATATATCGCATAAGAGCTATTCATATATTCAACATAAAAATAAGTTATCACCATACAGAAGTGCAATATTGACAACTAAACATTCAAACTTTCATATATCAATAACTAAAAATAATTTATCACTTGACACATAAGTAAAAAGTATTAAGAGATAGAAATACCATTGATAATACGTTCTACTCATGAGCTGCAACGATATAGATTTATCTCCAAATCACTCAACATCCACTAAGAGTACAAAAGTGCATTTCAGTAGCATATATCAAACTCATGTAAAGAAAAATCTCGTTCCATATATTTCATCAAAACTTCCTCCAGGAGGAGAAAAAGTACATGTTATGAAGAATTGTTTTTAAAAAAATTCTGGACCCCTCTCTAAATGCATGAGAGGGGTTTAAATACTACTCTATGAAATCTAAAAATAAATATTACAGAAATAGATGAGGAGTTTTAAACCACCTGCCTCATTTTAAGCAAAAATAAACTAAAATAACACTAAACTGTATCTATGATAAATTCAGCATCTGATCCTTTAGATCGCAAATATCCAACATTGGTTTCAAGAGTGTCAGTTGGCTGACTTCAGCATTTAACTATCCTATAAATACTGCATTGGCAAGAGATGGCACCATTTTTTCGGCAGTAGTTATGAGGCAACTTAGGGTCATGCATTGGTTGTATGGCTTTACCAGGTACCGCCAGTATGTATCCTAGTTTAACTTGTTTATCTATTTAATTATATTTTCTTTTTCATCTGCCATTTGTTTCCATTTTGTTTGAAGATGTTGTGCCTTTGGAAGGAAGCCTGGGTTAGTCTCTATTATCAAATTTTCTATGTATAGATTTTCATTTATACACTCAATGATATTGTTTGCTGCTTTTGTTGCCTCTCCAATTGCCTGTTCTTTTTCTTTAAGCTGGAAGTCCCATCTCGAAAATAACATCTCTTTATGTGATTCATCAATCCTGGGAAATTTTTCTCTTTTCCCTTCTTCTGATTTCTCCTAGTCTAAGAAGTCTGAAACTTTCTTAAGAATTGAATCATAATCAAGTCATAAATATACAACTTTATTTGTAATTTTATCGCTTATTTCACAATAAGAATTTCATTTGAGATATTTCGGTAGAATAATTCTTCCTGTTGTAAGAGCTGAGAATTGAGAGCGAGTGTTTCTATGATAAATTCCCCAATTTTGGGGTCATCCTTATGCAGTTCCATCATGGTTTGTATCTGTTCTTCATTATTGGCTAAACTGGTTTGATGATCCAATTGCAACTAATGGAAGTCTTGCTGAAGTTTTGCTAACTGTGTCTCTGCTTCTTTTTTTGATGTTGACTTGTTGCAATCGTTGTTCAAAAAATAAATCTTGTCCTCTTTATCTCTGAGTAGTAACTGAACCTATGTGGCTTTATCAATTGTTGTGGAAGCATATGCTCCTGTGATTTGAGAGAGCTTAGTTAAATTTTCTGATGGGTCTATTGAACCCTTAGTTAAACTGAGAGGGGGGGGGTGAATTAGTTTAAAACATTCATGGACTTTTAAAATTTTTTCATTAAAACTTATTTACACCTTCATTTCATGTTCAACTTAATATGTGAGTAGTCTTAGAATGTGAGCAACAAGTATTAATATAATGTAACAGCAGATTTAATATGAGAGTAGCAAGTATTAAGCAGATGAGATAAACCACATCAACACATAAACATCATGCACAGAGACACCAGATATAAGTGGAAACCCATAAAGGGAGAAAACCACATCTTAATATTGTTGTGATGCAAAGGCAAGCTCCAACTCCCTCTCACCAATGATTTTCTGTAGGCATCGACCTACAGGAGGCTCCTACCTCAGTCAGCTACAATTGACATTTATCAAGCTACAACTTGATAGGAAAGCTCCAACTTCCTTACTCTTTCAAAAGGAAAACACTTGCTGATTTACCTTGGATATGAGCTATGTTCTGTACCATCTTCACTGTTGTGCATCAGTCTTCATATCTACCTTATATCATTTCTGCATCTTCTCAGATTCACTATCATCTCCTCCTTATTCTCTTCAAAGCTCCTCCTTCTTCTCTACCTCACTGCTTCATTTATGCATTCTCTAACTTTTCACTGCATATTGTTCTGCTCCTCCTTCTTCTTATCTTCTCTGCTCAATTCCATACTCTACATTCTCTATGCTCACTCTCTCTAACCTCTAACCTCACTATGTATATCAATGAGATATCATTTATAGAGTTCCCTTCTTGACTGTTTGTATTCTACAGAGAATTTGGAGTGAACAACCATGACTATTCGGCTTCTGCCTTTTCATTCCTTTGTCCAACTCATAAAAAATATACTAGTATTTACAAATTACAATATTTCAGTGGGATTTTATTTTCCTCTGGAGACTTGCCAATGCATCACAAACAATGTAACAGTCAATTAAAACATGTACATTTACAATTTTACTTAGCCCATTTTCTAGCTTATAGCTTTGCTGGCTTTGCTTTTCTATAGTTGTCAGGTAAATGTTCTGCCTTCTTCTGCTCATTGTCTTCTGCACATATTCCAATTTTCTGTGCTTATTCACCTGTCCAATTCATTCCTGTACATATTCCTGTTCACCGAACTTTCATTTCTGCACGCTCTCCTATTCATTGCAGTTGTGTAACCGCTGCATATATATAACTGTCTTTTAATATAACTATTGATTTGAAATCTGGGCAAAATTGAATTAATGCAGAAACTTCATTTTTCCATGGTTATAAAACCATATGTATAAATTCATTCATATTTCAATCTTTACAATATTTCATACGAGACCATATATATCGGGACCCACATATTCCAAAGTCTTCAAAGTGAAAATGCTTTTTGAATAGTTTTTACTACAAAGCCGTTGGTTTAATCAACTCTCGGCATCTTCAAAACTGTGGTTAAACCATAATTAAAAACCCCACTTATAATATTTCGGATTAATATTCGAGTATTCTGGCCAAGCCATTACATAGAATTCTCTGCACATACTTGGTTTTTATAATTTGACTCCAATGGTCAATAAGTTATATTGAACTCTTCT
Source organism: Pinus albicaulis (assembly GCA_034641835.2). Lineage (NCBI taxonomy): Eukaryota > Viridiplantae > Streptophyta > Pinopsida > Pinales > Pinaceae > Pinus > Pinus albicaulis. The sequence continues at coordinate 136,807,964 of CM076575.1, forward strand.
TTATGAAGGCGTCAATGAATATCTCAACTTTGGAATAACACTCAAAATTATGGCCCACTCGCTCTTCGTCATAATTTATATTTAATTTAAACAAACCTTGGTTAATAACCCAGTTCTTAACATAACTATACTCGACTATAGCCTACTATTGATTAGGCCTCACGCATATGCAAATACTCTAATAACCTCAATATATCAGCGTATTTCGTATCCAGGCCCACACATTACATCAACCATTCATATGCGCCTTATAATATAATATATATACCAATCATATCACAACGCTCCGTATTATAAAGTGAACCATGCAACATATATCAACCCCAACCTTTTTGAACTTCGAATTGAATAACTCAACAGAATTTAAACGAATGTTCAAGCCCACATTCAGATAATGTACCTTGGCATTATGTCACCCTTTTCATCCAATGGTGGAGAGCATGCTGCCTTGCCCCGTGTGATCCGACAGATATCGCTTGGCTTAGATGCACGAACGATAATGCGTGATGAGAGCGGTTTCTCCAGACTGCTTGAGGCCATGTGTCAAGAAGTCAATGGAATCACTCCAAATTATTGAATACTTCTCACCCTATGAAGGCGGTGTGATCAAAACCGAAAACCCTCCTTTACTGTTCACTCCGCTTAGGGTTCCTCTCCTTCGCTTGTGGTTACACTTCCCCTGCTCGATCACTATAAATCGACTTCTTTGTATCATAATTCTTCATGACAACTTCTGTAATTTAGTGCGGTGGACCGATCTCTTGGTATCGATTCAACACTACAGGGACTTCATTCAGATAGTACATCTAATGCATAATTAAATACACCTAATTCCTAATATACTGTGACATTTCTTGCGCTCTTCATCAATAGATTAACCCAACATTTTATTTATTGAGGCTTGACACCAGTTCGATGTCGATTCAAGTGGGTCGAATTATTACTTTTCCATGTACAGTCTTCATAACAGGGATCACATACTAAATCAAGCTTCATCATTGGAATGCAGAAAGAATTAATCTAATTCCTCCATAATATATAACACAAGGAATTCACACTAGATTCCCTTTGCGCCCTTAAATTCGTTCTTCCTTTGAACCTTCAGACTCTTGAAACCCATATTCAATTTTTCCATAATAATGAAGACCCCACCTGGGTCTTGAGTCCCAGAACTTTACGCATCATAATACATAACAGAGTTTATAAGTTCGTTCAAAGTGCCTTATTCAATACCCAATTCGAAACAGGATCAGTCAATCTCATATATTCATCAACGCTCAGGAATTCCCGTTTGGATGTTATTCAAACTCCTTACAAATTACAAATCATTTTACATAACTCCTTTAATGACCTCTACTGGTATGGTCTGTGTATAAGAGGTAAATTTTCGACGAATCATCAATTTCCTTTAACCATATACAGAATCACAGTTAAAGTCTCAGATACAGTCAGATACAGAGTTTACACTGTCCACAAACATAACTCTTTTAATGGCCTCTAATGGTCTATGCATAAGAGGTAAATTTTCAACACTCTTTTCATACTTTCATAGACAATTCCAGCTGTCAATACATGTTTCCTTTTTGCCACATAACCTCAAATGTTCCTTCTATAATATGTTCCTACACTCAGAACCAGTTTCTCAAATCAAATACCTCTGCTCCTTGACTGATGATACTCCTTGCTCCTGAAGCTCCTCTGCTACCTCTCCAGATCTCCAATCAACTAACCCTTCTAAAATTGCCTCTGCTTCATGTCTCATGCTCTCTTTGCCTTGTTGTTGTTTCAAGTGCTCCTCCTTTTCCATCTCCTTTTCCATCAATGACAACATTTCCAACAGTATCCCCCTTTTGCATTGATGGCAATCCATCCACCAATAATCCAATAATCCAACATTTCCAACAGTCTCCTCTCCCTGGCTTCTTTTAGAAGACCCTATCTTATGTTGCTTGCTTTTATTCCCCCTTTGACATCAATGGCAAAGGGTTTCACATTTCCTAGAGTGCTTTCTATCTATTCATTTCCTCTCTCTCAGAAATGTATTTAGGCCTTCTTCTTCTGACTTTGTACCTTGCTGCTCCAAAGTAGTGTACAAGAGTTGTTGAGCGAACACTTTTGAGAATTATTGAACTTTTATATACATAGGAAGTTGATACAATCCCAAAGCACAAACTCCTTTCACTTGTATAACGCTGAAATGAAGATAATGACACTTCATAGAACAAATTGTACTAGCCTTATCTAATCAGAGATACATCACTAGATCAAAACTAAAATACTAAGAAGGTTTCAAATATACTTCAGTCTCTAGTATGATCTTCATCAGAAATACATATCTGTTGAGGAAGATTGTAGGTAGAATATGTCTTCTTTTGCAGTACACATCTGCAGTACAACATTTGTTCAAATATGATGATGATGCCAACATTTATAGCTGTGGTTCACCTGTACTGCCTGTTGTTGGTGATATGTGCTAGACTGCTGACAGGGATATTACTCTTAAAGACTGAAAGGTCATTATTGCTATTGTGAACAATGAATCAAACCAGAGTTTACAACTTATTGTGAGATTAGGCAATATATTTCAATATAAGAGACCAAAAGACTTTTACTGCTTGCACACTGTACTTTCAAAACAAATCCTTCAATGTATTGGTCAGTCTCATTTATCAATCATGCAGTTTTCTTTATGACATGAGGAGGTATGTATGTCAATGATAAATCTCTCTTTAAAGGTGAATTACCAGCAAATCCCTTGTGCTGAAGAAGGATTTAGATGAATTAATAAAAGAATTTTGAGCTTCAAATGGTAATCAAAACTATTCCTTTATGCTTTAGATACTTTGACTGTTCTATCAGGTTGATCTTCCATAAAACATTCTCATGATGTTTAATTGATATCTCTGTAAACAGACTTCACAAGGTATTGTGAATGATTTCAAGAGAGAGTCCTGATAGATATGTATTGACTTCAGGAATACATGCAAATATATAGAAAAATATACTGCTTCAATACTCAATATAATGTTTTAGAACAAAATACTGATCCTTTTGCTTTATAATTGGCCTTTTCACGCTTGAATAATGCAAATAACTCTGGGATACTAACTTGGTGTTATTTTGCCTTAATCCTTTGATCCTGAGGATCTGTATCATACTTCTGCTTCATAACAACACTTGATATTCTGTTGATAGGCATGCTTCTTGGTAAATTACCAAGTACCAGTTGATACTCCCTTGGTAAATTATGCAGAGATTTCACTTTAGTTTGCACATTAACCCATAATTAAGACATCCTTCATAAATTATACTATTGAGCTTTCCACTGTTCACACCCACAGTCATCAATATACTAAATCTGACCTTGTCATCATTAACCTTTTGCTTAGTCTGTCATTCTGATTTAAAATAGTGTCACTGCATTTCCTTTCTAGGACTGCTCCAGAATCATTACTGCTTTAGGTGCAATTCAATTGTCTAACATAATGATCTTCAGGAAGACATCTTCAATATCTTTTCTATGAATCTTCATGGACTGATTACTCAAAGATTTATTACTCAACTAACTACATTTCTCCAAGTGGACCTTTTGAAAGATGTAATGAACTGATTCTAGGCACTTTTCTTACTCATCCTTCTTAATGTGATACATTGTTAATTCTAGCAGTATGAGGCATAGTGTGATCATCACTTTAATGTGCTAAAGTCTTCTTAACTTACATGTTCATTCCTAAGGTTTCCTCTATCATCATGGCTTCTTTCTCTCTTCTCTTCTTCGATCAATCTGTCAGCTACTTAATACTTCAAATGATCTTCTTTCTCTATAGTTCTCTTTTAGAAGAATTTCCTTTTTCTTCCTGATCTCATAGGTGTTCTCATTACATGGAGCTCTTCTTAGATTACTCTCATGGGGATTAATTATGAACTTCTCTCCCCCTGTGATGTTGCTTCATATTTATCACTGGTTGGATTTTTTATTTCTTTCCTAGAGCAGCTCCCCCTGAGACTATGATGTTTTCATTATGTAATTGAGATAATAGGCTCCCCCTTTCTCTTTTCCTTCCATACTTTATTGGGGTTCTTCATAATGTCTTCTCTTCTTTTTGATTCATAGTTTTGATTGATTTGTTTTAATTCCATCCTTTGTCTAGAGCTCTTTAATGTATATGGCAGTTTACATTCTTTTGCTATGTGACCAAGCTTGAGGCATACATAACATCTTATTCTACCAAGATATGTTTGAGCTGATGTATAGTACTTTGTTCCACTTCTTGAATACATTTTACAATCAACGATTTTATGTCCAAAATTATTGCATGCATAACAATAGCCATGGAAATGATTTGTGTACCTGGTGGAAGATTGTCTTTTCCATTTGCTTGCTTGAGGTAGTCTTCTCATTTGCTGCATCTTTTGTTGGTTGAAGTTGATAGGCCTTCTCTTACATTGTGCTGCATTATGTCCTGGTTTATGACAAGAGAAACATGTGCTATTTTTTATAGGAGGGAAGAACCTCCTTTGACATCTTCCAAATTTATTCAGTTCATCCTCATGAGTGTATGAGTATTTTTCAGCTGATTGTTTCATCCTCTCATTCTTTGTCCTTTCATGTTGTTGCTTGATTCTATTTGTTTTTCTACAACTCATTTTCTTGCTGGCTTCTGCTACTGTAGGAATCTTCTGAGCTACTTCATTTTCCTTTACAGCTTTTATAAAGATGATTTTCTTGTTATATTCTGCCTTGGAATTACTGGTTTCTCCTTCATATCCTATCCCAGTCTTTATGAGAGGTGACCTTTGTGCATTTAGAATCCAGTCCAACTGTCCAGAGCATTTCATTAGAGGTGTATTCATTAATAGTTCTCTTTGGGATTTTTCTAAGTTCTTTCTTAGGCTCACTACGTCTTCTTCCAATTTTTCACATTCAAGACTTTTCTCTCTCATTTGTTCCAGCAGAGTGTCTTCTACTTTCTTTGCTTCTTCAAGCTGTGTCTTCAGGCCTATAATTTCTTTCTTATCTTCATATTCTTTCTCATCACATATTTGCACCACTGTCTTAAGGTCTTTGTTTTCATTCTTCAGTCTTTCTATTTCAGTCAAGGCTGTGTCTAGTTTGGCTTTTTCTTCAGCTGCAATTTCTTCATGGTTCTTACTGCCATTCACACTAGCAGGTACCTCATTTGATTGAATATTTTCCTTTTGACCTGAATTTTTCTTCTTCTTAATTCTCTTCTCCTTCTTGAAAATGCAGTCCTCTGTGTCTATTGCATGCATGAAATGAAATCTGTCTTAGATTTCTTTTGCAGAGGTTAAATCCATTATCAACTCAAAGTCCTTGTTATGAAGACTGTTATATATCACACATTTTTCCTTGGCATTCCTCTGTTGTTCTTTCACCACGGGGGAGTCTATGCAGTAACCATCAAAAACAAGCTTCCATACCTCAGGTTCATTAGCCATTAAACTTGTTTTAACCTTATCTCTCCATTTAGGAAAGTTTGTTGTATTTAGCACAGGTACATTTTGATAGTCCATGACTCAACCAGATCTCCTTCAAGCTATTAAGATTACACCAAAGGAACCTTCTCTAATACCAATTGTTGAACCCTTAGTTAAACCGAGAGGGGGGGGGGGGTGAATCAGTTTAACACATTCATGGACTTTTAAAACTTTTTCATTAAAAATTATTTACACCTTCATTTCATGTTCAACTTAATATGTGAGTAGTCTTAGAATGTGAGCAGCAATTATTAATATAATGTAACAACAGATTTAATATGAGAGCAACAAGTATTAAGCAGATGATATAAACCACATCAACACATAAACATCATGCACAGAGACACCAGATATAAGTGGAAACCCATAAAGGGAGAAAACCACATCTTAATATTATTGTGATGCAAAGGCAAGCTCCAACTCCCTCTCACCACTGATTTTCTGTAGGAACCGACCTACAGGAGGCTCCTACCTCAGTCAGCTACAACTGACATTTATCAAGCTACAACTTGATAGGAAAGCTCCAACTTCCTTACTCTTTCAAAAGGAAAACACTTGCTGATTTACCTTGGATATCAGCTATGTTTTGTACCATCTTCACCGCTATGCATCAGTCTTCATATCTGCCTTATATCATTTCTGCATCTTCTCAGATTCACTATCAACTCCTCCTTCTTCTCTTCTCAGCTCCTCCTTCTTCTCTGCCTCTCTTATTCATTTATGCATTCTCTAACTTTTCACTGCATCTTGTTCTGCTCCTCCTTCTTCTTATCTTCTCTGCCTCAATTCCATACTCTGAATTCTCTATGCTTAGTCTCTCTAACCTCTAACCTCACTATGTATATCAATGAGATATCATTTATAGAGTTCCATTCTTGACTGTTTGTATTCTAACGAGAATTTGGAGTGAACAACCATGACTATTCGCCTTTTGCATTTTCATTCCTTTGTACAACTCATAAAAAATATACCAGTATTTACAAATTACAATATTTCAGTGGGATTTTATTTTCCTCTGGAGACTTGCCAATGCATCACAAACAATGTAACAGTCAATTAAAACATGTACATTTACAATTTCAGTTACATAGAGACAATTTTACTCAGCCCATTTTTTGGCTTATAGCTTCGCTGGCTTTGTCTTTTCTGCAATTGTCAGGTAAATGTTCTGCCTTCTTCTGCTCACTGTCTTCTGCACATTTTCTATTTTTCTGTGCTTATTCACCCGTCCAATTCATTCCTGTACATATTCCTGTTCACCAAACTTTCATTTCTTCACGCTCTCCTATTCATTGCAGTTGTGTAACTGCTGCATATATATCACTGTGTTTTACTATAACTGCTGATTTGAAATCTGGGCAAAATTGAATTAATGCAGAAACTTCAATTTTCCATGGTTATAAAACCATATGTATAAATTCATTCATATTTCAATATTTACAATATTTCATACGGGACCATATATATCAGGACCCACATATTCCAAAGTCTTCAAAGTGAAAATGCTTTTTGAATAGTTTTTACTACAAAACCTTTGGTTTAATCAACTCTCGGCATCTTCAAAATTGTGGTTAAACCATAATAAAAAACCCCACTTATAATATTTCGGATTAATATTCGAGTATTCTGGCCAATCCATTACATAGAAGTCTCTGCACATACTTGGGTTTTATAATTTGACTCCAATGGTCAATAAGTTATATTGAACTCTGCTTTATGAAGGCGTCAATGAATATCTCAACTTTGGAATAACACTCAAAGTGATGGCCCACTCGCTCTTCGTCATAATTTATATTTAATTTAAACAAACCTTGGTTAAGAACCCAGTTCTTAACATAACTATACTCGACTATAGCCTACTATTTATTAGGACTCACGCATATGCAAATACTTTAATAACCTCACCATATCAGCGTATTTCATATCCGGTACCACACATTACATCAACCATTCATATGCGCCTTATCATATAATATATATACCAATCATATCACAACGCTCTGTATTATAAAGTGAACCATGCAACATATATCAACCCCAACCTTTTTGAACTTCGAATTGAATAACTCAACGGCATTTAAATGAATGTTCGGGCCCACATTCAGATAACGTACCTTGGTGTTATGTCACCCTTTTCATCCAACGGCGGAGAGCACGCCGCCTTGCTCCATGTGATCCAAAGGATATCACTTGGCTTAGATGCACGAACGATAATGCACGATGAGAGAGTTTTCTCCAGACCGCTTGAGGCCACGTGTCAGGAAGTCAATGGATTCGCTCCAAATTCTTGAATACCGCTCACCCTACGAAGGCGGTGTGATCAAAATCGGAAACCCGCCTTTACTGTTCACTCCGCTTGGGGTTCCTCTCCTTCGCTTGTGGTTCCACTTCCCCTGCTCGATCACTGTAAATCGACTTCTTTGTATCATAATTCTTCATGACGACTTCCATAAGTTAGTGTGGTGGACCGATCTCTTGGTATCGATTCAACACTACAGGGACTTCATTCGGAAAGTATATCTGATGCATAATTAAATATACCTAATTCCTCATATATTGTGACACTTCTTGCACTCTTCATCAATAGATTAACCCAACATTTTATTTATTGAGGCTTGACACCAGTTCGATGTCGATTCAAGCGGGTCGAATTATTACTTTTCCATGTGCAATCTTCGTAACAGGGATCACATGCTAAATCAAGCTTCATCATTGGAATGTAGAAAGAATTAATCTAATTCCTCCGTAATATATAACACAAGGAATTCACACCAGATTCCCTTTGCACCCTTAAATTCGTTCTTCCTTCGAACCTTCAGACTCTTGAAATCCATATTCAATTTTTCCATAATAACAAAGACCCCACCCGGGTCTTGAGTCCCAGAAATTTATGCATCATAATACATAACAGAGTTTATAAGTTCATTAAAAGTGCCTTATTCAATACCCAATTCGAAATAGGATCAGTCAATCTCATATATTCATCAACGCTTAGGAATTCCCGTTTGGATGCTATTGAAACTCCTTACCAATTACAAATCATTTTACATAACTCCTTTAATGACCTCTACTAGTATGGTCTGTGTATAAGAGGTAACTTTTTGACCAATCATCAATTTAATTTAACCATATACGGAATCATAGTTAATATCTCAGATACAGTCAAATACAAAGTTTACACTGTCCACAAACATAACTCTTTTAATGGCCTCTAATGGTCTGTGCATAAGAGGTAACTTTTCAACACTCTTTTCATACTTTCATAGAAAATTCTAGCTGTCAATACATGTTTCCTTTTTTCCACATAACCTCGAATGTTCCTTCTATAATATGTTCCTACACTCAGAACTAGTTTCTCAAGTCAAATACCTCTGCTCCTTGACTGATGTTGCTCCTTGCTCTTGAAGCTCCTCTGTTGCCTCTCCAGATCTCCAATCAACTGACCCTTCTAAAACTTCCTCTGCTTCATGTCTCATGCTCTCTTTGCCTTGTTGCTGTTTCAAGTGCTCCTCCTTTGCCATCTCCTTTTCCATCAATGACAACATTTCCAACAGGGTTTGTCGTGGGATATTTCCAAAGAACATATAGAGGTTCAACTTCTAGAGCGAGCACAGTCTCTAGTTTTCTTTTCTTTCATTGCCTTCTGATGACAAATTTATTTTGAGGACTATAAAATACATCTATAGGAGGAATTTCTTCTATCCTTAGTACAATTTATGATGACAGAGCAACATGAATATGCTTTGTTTCCTGAGTATTGATAGTCCCTTCAACTTCCAGTCTAGTAGCTGACTTGTTGCAGTTTGTTAGCCACTTTGTGCTTTGTTATTTAGGGTTGATTACTCTATTAAAATTATCCCATTCCCCCTCTAAATCTACTACAATTGGCTTGGTAAATGAATGGGAGTTTCAGTTTGTTTAGGTGACAAAACTTGCTGGCCAGGCTTCTCTTTAGATTGAGCTCTATCTTTAACTGATCCTTCATTTCTTCTGTGTTCACTCTTGGACTGATCACTGGATTCAGATTTATATTTTAAATTTCCACTTATGCTAACACTGGGAGTAATTTCCCTGGGAGATTCAATGAAAAATTGGTCCAACGAGACCTTTGATAACCTTTGTTTTCTATAAATGTTAAACTTTTGGAGTCCTTCTTGGTCAAACCCAATCATTGCCATATGTAGAACCTCTTTGAAAGTGTTCTTCTGTAGAAATACATCATCAAAGGGATCTTCTTCATTGGAAAACACTTTTATTTTAACACTTGCAGTAAAATTACTTACAACACCAAAGGGATCATATTGCCTCCCGGGGAACTTTGATAGTTGCAAACATAACATATTATCAACTTCTTTAAATGCATGAGCTGAGTCAGATAATGCAAAAGCTCCGCACGCTATAGGAAATTGGGGCCAGATGGCCTTCTTGGACTCTTTCAATGTTTTGGTCATTCCCCCCACACTATAGGTCTTATAGGCTATTTCCCTGCCCATTAGTTTGTCAGGGACGTAAAAAGGTAGCACATGGGGTGAAGCAATGCTGCCAAACATTCTAATATAAGTGAACGATTCTTCCCAAAACCACCTTCCCATAGGGAGAATGTCTACTTCAGTTTCTGGGGAAAACCTTGGGATAGCTTGATTATAGATCATTTTATAAATAGGGAGCATAGCTCCATGACAAATCTTAAAGAAATGTGGGATGAAATTGGATTCCCACAATAATTTGTGATAAATCTGAATGGGAAGTGGATTTTGTACTGTCCATTTCCATCCCATAATAGGAAAATCATAAAAAAAACAAATAGCATCGATGATATAGGCGCTAAAAAAGAAAGGAGTGTAAATCCTTAAAGTAGAGCTTCTTTTACTTCTGTCTGCTACAATTGCAGAGGCTAAATTATCCAATAAAATCTGGGCCCAATTCATTATGGTGGCATTAACATCTGCATCTAGCAAAGGTAACCATTCTGATGAAAGCTTGTCGATGTTTGGTTTCCCGAACAGTCTACATAAAATTGCAGCGAAAAAACAGTAAGGAGACGAAAGAGAACCAGTATAATACATACCATTTTTATCCTTTTTCAACCTTTCTTCATTTTTTGACCAGTGCCTTGAGAATTATTCTAAGTCTTTGTTTTCTTTGACGAACTTTTCCACAAATTTCTTGTTGTAGATAGCCAGGGTTCTGGCAAATGGTACATACGTCTTAAATTGTTTGGGGTAAATGACCCCATGACCTGCTGACTGACCGTCTTGAACTCTCTGTCAGATATATCTACTTGATCTATAACCCACTGCACCATATCAATGTAGGGGAGTATCTTTGGCCTTGCAATAATGCGGTGTAGAAACGAGCATGCAAGCTCAGCTAAGGATGCTTTAGAAGAACTGTTTTCATCGAATGTTGTTGTAACTTCCATAATCCTCAGTTTCTCATTTTCGAACAAATGATACATAGCTTCCTAGGTAGATATCCCTGTGTCTCTACTACATGTGGTGTCTGTGAATAATGGAGTCATTTATGGCTTTTCAAATGCGGGGGCCTTGCCTTTATTTACCATTTCTTTGTAGTTTACATTCTGGATATTCTTCCTGAAAGTTGCAAGCAGAGAACAGAGATGATAGTAAAAAAAAACAATAATGAAATAGAAAGACAACAATAAGGTGACGAGAAATCCTTTAATTCTAAATCATATAAAATAATAACAACTTGCGTCGGATGTCCTTTTACCTTGATTCGTATCATTTTTTAAATAAATGAACACTAATGGACTGTTAGGCTAAACTTTAATGCTCATAAATTTGCATCGAACACCAGAAAAAGACTATCCTAGAATTGCGAGCCCTTTGATCTGCGATAAAAGCAATTTTGCGATTTGCTTCGCAATATCGCAGATCGCAATATCGCAAAAATTACAATTGTTTAGAATCATCATTATGTTGGGCTGACGCGATAAGCGATTTGTGAGAGGCTATGAAATGATACGCTTTGTGATCTCGCACTATCGCGGATCGCACTTTTCAGGAGTGCTTTCTATAAGGGATGCCCGCTATAACCCTTTTTGCGATGCGATAAAATAGTTTTATTAAAGCTTCCCTTATGTTTGAGACTTTCCGATATACAGCTTTTCTTAAGTCTAATAGTCATGTAGCATTGTTTTATAAGGAAACTCACAATTTGTGATGTTTTATGCGCTTAAAGTATGGGAAGGTAAATTTGGATGTTTTAGAAAGTTCTATTTTGATATTTTATTTTATTGTGAAAACAAAAGTAAATTTAAATACTAATATTTAATTTTGTTGTGAAGGGTCCCCATTTATTAGTGTTATTTATAATACTAAAAAGGGGGTTTTTGATGGCTACAATAGGTTCCAAAGCTTGTAACATTTTAAACCATCATTATACCCAATAAAGATTCACCATTATCCAACTTGGTCCTTTTCTCCTTTGGAACATGTACATCCAAATACCCTCAAACGTGAAAGGGAGGGTTTCTTAACAGTACATACCTCATGTGGACTCTTATCCTCCAATGTTGATGAAGATGATTTATTAAATGGGTAGCATGTAGTCTCCATTGCCTCTGGCCATAATTCCTATCCTAACCTAGTACCAATGAGCAGGCTTATTGCCTTTTCCATCATCGATCTGTTCATTCTTTCAACAACTCTTTTTCTAGGGTGTGTATGGAGTAGTCTTATACCATGATATACCACACCTCTTATAGAACTCTTCAAATTTGTTCTTGCAGAACTCTCCACTGCTATCTTTCCTCAACACCTTTATCTTATTCTCTATCTGGTTTTCCACCAGAGCCTTAAATTCTTTAAATCTATCAAAGAATTCATATTTCTTTATCAAGAAATATATCCATGTATTCCTTGAGAAGTCATCTATGAATGAAACACAGTACATATACTTTCCCAGTGATGGAACCGACATAGGTCCAAACACATCATTGTGCACAAGCTCTAATATCTTGTTTGCCCTCTTAGCACCAGAAGAAAAACTCACTCGATTCTTATTCCCATAAACACAATGTTCACAGAAATCAAAATCTAGAGATAAATTAGACATACCTTCTACCATGCCATTACCATGCAATATCTGAAGGCCTTTCTCTCCAATATTTCCAAGCCTTTGATGCCATAGCATGATCTTTTCTCCAGAGACCACGAGGCTTTCCATTCCACTTTTAGTGAACCACAAAACTATTCCACCCATCAATAAAAGTGCTACCCTAAATCTTGTACAGAGTTGCAATTCGAACTCCCCACATTAATACCAGTGATCCCCAAACCATATTGCAGGTATGTTTCTCAAACACTACTTTTACACCTGCATCATCCATCTTGCTTATAGAAATCAAATTTATGGCCAATGAAGGAGTATGTAGAATGCGAAGAAGTGCTCTAATCCTTCCACCTTGCAGCTTCAGCTTGAATTTTCCACGTCCGAAAATTTTGGCCTTCCTATCATCCCATAAGAAGACATCGCCACCATAACACTTCTCATACTCGCATAACCACTCCATATGGGAAGTGAAGTGAAAGGAATCACCCGAGTAAATCAACCATGCCTCATGATATACATGTGTATTTGATGAAGAAGGAAAATACATAACCCCACCTTCATCTAAGGTGGTTTTTGCCTCTACAGAAGGAGAATCATCAGATCCCTTTCCTTTCTTAGGATATTTAGATCTGTAGTCCTTTTTGAAGTGCCCTTCCTTTCCAGATTTCCAGCATGACTTTACAGGATTTCCTAGAGACTTAGATCTCCCACTCAATTTTTTTTTATTTTATTTTTTCTGTTTTGGGACCTTCCTCATACAGACAAGGCATATCCATTCTAGCCCTCCATATTTCTCTGTCTCATTTCCTTCGAAAACAAGGTTGAGAGAATTTTGTCAAAATTCAAGGTAGTTGTATTGCTACATATTGCAATAACCAAACTATCCCACAAATCTGGTAAAGAACACACCAAACTGATGCACTTATATTCATCTGAGATTTTAATATCAACATATGACAACTGACTCACCATAGTAATGAAGGCATTCAGATTCTCTGTCATTGAGTCTCCACGCTTCATCCTTGGGTTATAAAACATTTTATGTAGGAATAATTTATCCACCAAAGAATTAGATTGGTACAAAGTTTCTAAATTAACCCTAAAAGTCTTCACCGTAGCTTCCCCAGATACATTCAACAATACCAAATCTGAGATACACAACCGTATTGTGCTCTTTTCCTTCCAATCCAACTTTTCACAATCTTCATCTGACATTACCATTGGTTTAGTACCTGGACCTACTGCAATCCACTGATATTTATCGATGAATAGATAATCCATCTTGAGATTCCACAACTCAAAAATCTGGCAATTAAATTTCTTTATCTCTATATTTCCACTACTCGCCATATTCTTTCACTACAAGAATTGATCCCACAGATATCCCACTAAACATGGTCTACCACAAGCCCGAGCAAAAATCCCCTCAATAGAAAAGTTGTCCCCTTGAAGCTGAAACAACTCTGATACCTAATGTAGGTTTGAACCCTGTACAAAAATTATCTGCAAACAAATTCTTAAAGAAAGAAAATAAACAATAGCGATAGCATAAAACATAAAATTGATATACACAAAGATTTTTCCGCTGAATCCCAAATCAAGACTACCAGCTTGATTTTTCATTATATTTCCTTTAATGTTACAACACATATATCTACATGCCGAAGCATTCATAAACCCCAATCCATTAACCTTGGATTAGAACATAATTGTAGTTCCCTTGACTGGATATACAAAATACCAAGGGCTGAAAACCACCATGCCCAAAAACCATGTGCAAACCCATGCATAAAACCATAGGCGGGTCCGCCCACCTAAAATAGGGTCCAAAAGTTTTTTCCCAGGGCATTGCACAGACCCCCCGCACGTGGTAAAACCCTAGATAAGGGGGGCTACTACCTCCCATGTG